>JBBBDQ010000432.1:2022500-2315000 GCA_037127315.1 Ascarosepion bandense
TTGTTGAAGCACTTTCATTTTTATGAAGATGCCAAAAAATATGTTGACTTGCGATTAGCCTTGAAAGACATGTCATTTTTCTGATGGGGGAATAAAATGCTGCTAAAAAGATAAGAAAAAGTAGTGGCTAGTGATGGACAATACTTTCAATGACATGTTTCTAACTAATTTTTGTAAACAAAACATTACTTTTCATGAAAAATCAGAATTAACTTATTCAACATCCTTATCTATCTATCTATCTATCTATATATATGCACACATACAGGTGATTGTATTTCCTGGGTACTAAGGCATGATGGTAAACTGCATCCAGCAGCAAGGCCTCTGATTGGAAGGTTGTGAGGAGCATGGAACCACCTTTTAATTGCTGTTATTCCCAGATCCACCCTGACCCAGAGTGGTAGCACTTGTTAGGGTCCCAGCTATGGGCAAATAGTTAACCCCCAAACTGGGGTCAAAACACTATGAAAGTATAAAAATACACCTTTATAGAAATATATACATAAAAATAGACTTTATAGAAAAATATACATTTCTAAAGGAAAAATATTAACAATACGTTTTGAAGAAAAAATTATGACCATAACACATTTTTGAAGGAAAAAAATTATTCTTAGCAAAACTAGAGGGCATTTTTAGTTTTCTAAAAGAAGAAAGAATAAAAACAAAAAATTTTCACTAAAATCTGACTAAATCAACCTTCTCACTATAACTGAATATTAAAAAACAAACCTTAAAACCCTACCCTTTTTGGCATTAAATAACTGTTGTAGTCCTGTTAAAGGGATCACAATTATAAGGTGAAAGAGTCCTGTGTTCACTGTGAGCGGTTAAACTACAAGTGTACTCCTCTGCTTGAAGGTAGAAATGTCTGGCATTATATAAACCAGACGAATCCATATTGTCCATGGATATAGGGGTGTTAACTACCCCAGAACAATAACCTACAGAAGGTTGATATGCCATTAAACAAAACTCAAACCATATTTCCTGGTTCCAAAAACTCCAAAACAAAAATATACTTTTATAAAATATGACATTAAAATCTTTCACCCATCAATATCTAAAAAAAGGTTTAATGAACGTTCTAAGTTTAACTAAACAGTACATAGATATACAATCCAAACATATAGGCAAAATTTTACATTACCAAAAATCCATACTTTTCCACAATGATAAAAGATGGATTAAAAATCAAATAGGCACATCTGATGTACCACAAGAATCATATAACTGATGAGAATATACATCTTAATTACAATCAACGAAATAATCCACATAGACAACCATGGATTATACAGAGATGACGAATTAATGATAGCACCAGACAAGAAAAGAAAGAATGATAAGATAAGGAAAACACTTTATAAACTTTTCAAACAACTAGATTTTGAAATCATAGCTGAAAGAAATAGAAAAGAAGTCCAATATTTAGATGTAGAATTAAATTTACAAATTGGCAATGTCTTGCCATATATAAAAGAAAATGCAAATTTAAAGTACATAAAAACAAGATCTAACCATCCCAAAAACATAATGTAGCACGTTCATAAAGTGATAGCACACAGGCTATCAAAAATATGTCAAACAAAACCATATTTGATGAAAAAAAAACAAATTATGAAGATGCCCTAAGAAAATTTGACCATAAGAACATTTTAGAATACTATCCCCAAACAGACAAATAAAAAACAACAATAAAAATTGAAACATGATCTGGTTCAACCCACCATTTAACTTAGAAGTAAAAACCAAAATAGGGCAAATATATTTTACATTGATCAATAAACACTTTCCAAAAAGCTCAGAATTAAACAAAAATTTCAAGAGAAATATAATTAAACTGCACTAGTAATTTAGAAAATTACATAAAAAAACAAAATGCCAGAAACCTAAATAGCAATGTACAAAACAAAATCATTAATAAGGAATATAACTGTAAGGACAAAAATTAATGACCACTTCAAGGACTATGTAATACAAAAGGAATTATTTACAAAGCAAAGTGCATGACTTAATTGGTCAAAACAGAACGTATTTGGGATCAACCAAAGACACTTTTAAAACTAGATTGAATAACCATAGGTCTACATTTAAACTAGAAAACTTAAAAAATTGTACAAAATTGGCTTACCACATGTGTAAATTGAAATTAAAATATGGAAAAGAACCAGATTTAATGTGGAGTATAATAAAAACAGCTAAGCCTTATATGGTGGTAAAATATGTAGACTGTGCTAGGAAGAAAAGTTAGCTATTATATTATTCCCAAACAAAATTGAATTACTAAATGAAAGAACAGAAATGATGAACAGTTGTAACCATACTAAGAAATACCTATTAAGATCATACAATCATGGATGAAAACATTGTACCTTCTCCTAATTTTGAAAATTGCGCATTCATAAAAACCCTGTTATATATATAAGAATTTTTTATTTTGAGATAATAATTGTTTAGTTATAAATATCATATATATATACCCTTAGGAAAGGCATGAATACATCTCTTCCCCAGTTAATTAGTATGATTTTTATAACTAAACAATTTCTATCTCAAAATGAATAATTCTTATAATATAGAAATATTTTCTGGATTTAAATAACCTACAAAGGGTTGATAAGACATAAAAAATTAATCAATTGATTAATCACTGACCGCTAACACTCACAGCAGATAGCCACTCTTGCCACCAGTCAAATTCAAACTTATACCGGTTTTCTCTTTTCCAATCTTTTCACTCTTTTCCTTTATTTTTATTTATTTATTTTTTTTTTTTCTTTCAATTGGAGTAGATAGACTAAACTATCGCCCGGTTCACACTCCACCCACATCTATTGAACAGGTGAAGAGGCTCATCCCTTGTTTCCTGTTTAGGATGCGGTTTCTGGTTTTCTCTTTTCCAATCTTTTCACTCTTTTCCTTTATTATTCTTTTTTTTTCAATTGGAGTAGATAGACTAAACTATCGCCCGGTTCACACTCCACCCACATCTATTGAACAGGTGAAGAGGCTCATCCCTTGTTTCCTGTTTAGGATGTGGTTTCCGGCTTTCTCTTTTCCATTCTTTTTACCCTTACGTAGCCCCCTGCGCATCAGTGGCGTTACCGCCTTGCTCGGGGTGATATGATTAAAAAAAAAAAAAAATACACTTAAAAATAAAATTATGCTTTTTTCTTCACCACACATAATTTGAATTAAAAGTCATAAATGTTCCTGAATTTTCCAAGTTTTACTCTAATCGTAATATATCAGCCAGTTCATTGAAACTCCAAGAAACATTATGTTCCAAATAAAAATTAAGAACAGAACTTCCACAAAACTTACAAGGGCAGATGTTTTCAACAGAAAACTGAAAACAATGTTATTTTAATGACAATGAAGTTGATAAAGCAACATAAATTTAAAATGCTTTCTCCATGTTCTGAAACTAGATTTTTAAGTTGTTCATCTATGTATTTTGTGGGCAGTTGTATTTCTTTGTATGAAATATACTACAAAGTATTCACAATAGCTTTCTTTCTTTCTTTGTAAAAATTCCATCTTCGAAATGAACTCTTTCTCTTTAGAATATTCCACAAATTTTCAATTACCTTCAAGTCAGGTGAGCAAGCCACCCATTTCAAAGAAATGTCTTTGAAACATTTATTAGTTTTCTTCATTGAACGTGATAGAATAAAATTATTGAATGTAATGAATAAAAATATTTTTTATGAAATTATTTTGTTTCTTCTTGAATCATGCGTGTTTTAAAAAAAATTCATTGTCTTTGTTGATGCCAGGCTTTGCCATATCTGGCTGAATGTCTGGCATTTGATAACAAAAAGAATGATTTCAAAATTGGTCACTGTGTATTCTGTTACCCTTTTCAATTTCTCTAATGTAACAGTCTCCAATGGTCTGGTGTCATGCAAGACAATTTGGGTGGTCAGTGTCAATCATGCACATGACATAACACCATAAAAAAGACTGTGATTGGCTATAAAATAGAAAAGCATTCTTTTTGTGTGGCCCTGTACCAGTCTGCAGCTTGGTGCTTTGGGATTGTTGCATTAATAGATGTCATTTAAAAAAGAGCCAATCGTCAGTCATGTGAATTTTTCAAATTGATTTAGAATTTGACATGATGTTCTTTTTGAGACATCCTTACTGCCAAAATGTCAAAATAATTCTGAGCTTGATAAAATTGTCTTTTTCATAATATTTCTCTTGATGAGCAACACATATAGACAACATAAGGTTTACCTTTATCAGAATTGCATTGAAGTTATCTGAGGTAATCAATAAACTTCTTCCAATCATTTTTACCATTTCCAGCATTGTTATACCTTTTGCAAGCTTTAAAATCATGAAATACCTGTTTTTTATCCATAGTATCAGCTTTATGATTCATTTAAATTGTTAAACTCCTGCCTTTTAATTTTCAACTTCAAAATAAAATGGCTGACATTTCTTTACTTTAGATTAGCAAATAAACCTTCAGATTAAAATAAGTATTTATTTCATATATCAAGAAAATATGAAATGGATAATAATATGAGAGTGTATATATATATATATATATATATATATATGACCGTATCTGACTACTGGGCACACCAAGCACGTGTCCGGGCCAATCTGTGCAATCATAGTGAAAATCCGGGCAAGGAAAAATGTCTTCGTCAGAAATCAAACTAAAGAATTCATGAAGAAAGAAAGAAAAGAAAAGAAAGAAAGAAAGAAAGAAAGAAAAATGAAGAAAACATTCAAATGAACGCAGTAAAAATCTGTTTGTTTATTAATTTTGGGAAAAAAGACTAGTTCTACTCAGAAAGTCCGAACCCGATTTCCTGCTTTCATTCATGTTCTGTGCCTAATTTCCATTGGAATAGCCAAAAAAATCCGCAAAAATCATAGTTTCAAGAAACGGATGACACTAATGATGTCATTACATTGTCAACTAATAAATCCGGGCAATTTTCTATGTGCCCTGTGTTTTTTTGGCATCAGCTACGGCCCTATTTTCAGGTAGAGTTTACCTGTAGACAAAATAATGAATAAAAAGAGACAAGAGAAAAACTATTCTTAGATGATGTATTTTGTCTTCTGAAGTATATAAGATTTATTTTGTTGCATGATTTTATATACAAAATTTCGGTTATTATTGGTTTATCAAGGCTATTAAATTTGACAATGTTCATGAATGTTCAGGAAAGATCAGTCAAAACATGTGGAGAATACAAATTGTCATAATTCAAAGTCTGGCAAAAAATAAATGAGTAATATTCAAGAATTAAAAAAAAATGTCTTTATTACTTGTTTGCTTTTTGTCACATTCTAGCAACATAGAAGGCAGTATAAATGCAAGGGATTTAAGTTCAATAATTCAATTTACTTCTAGCGGTCCAAATGCAGACAAGTCATCATTGATAAATACATTCATCACTGGTGGCATTTTGCTATATCTGTGACAAATTTATGAAAACCAAAGTGAAAAAGTGGTGTGATGACACCTATGTGAGTCATACTTCAGCATGTGTATCAGGGATCAAGACAAAACTTGGGCACCTCATTTCACCTGTGAACTTTGAAAAAGAATTCAAGAAGGTAAGATGGAAAGTTTTGCTTGTTTGGAAATTTTAATTTTTAAGTGTAAAAGTTTGGAAATTTAAAAAAAAAAAATGATATATTTTTTTTAACTTTTATTTTTTTTAAACCAGCATTATTAAAAATATATATATGAAATAAGTTTTATCAATTACACCTTTGTGTTCATAGTAACATGGATGTTTTCTATACTGGATGACTAGCAATAAAATAATTGTTGTAACCCTTAAAGGTTACTGCATGAGTAATTACCAAAATGGATGTGCATTGTGGTGCAGTGGATATCGGCTTGGAACGACAAATTGGGGAGCCGAGTTCAAATTCCAGTTGAATTCCTTGCATTCACTTATGCACAAATACCCTTGGGAAAGATATTAACCCATCTTTTCCTGCCAGTTATGGGTTAAATAATAGGACAGATTGGGTTCTATAGCCTTGGCTGGCAACCAGTCTACCGCAGAAAGCAATGGCAACCAGTAGGTTGCTATTATTTTCTGCAATAAGAAAGAAGTATGGTGTAATGGGCTGGAGGTTGTCCCTCAAAGTTCAAAGTTCATCTTGATGCTCATCTTTATAAATTCAAGAACATAGGAGCACACTCAGAGGAGCAAGGCAAAGTGCTTCCACTAGAATATATTAGACTATGAACACTGCCATGAAGAATTGTATAATGAAAACATGATGGGAGACTATAATTGGAGGTTGATTCATCAAAGTAATTTACAGTATAAGTATAAATCGTTAGTAACTATTTCTATTTTCTAAGTTTGTTTCTAAGTTTTGTTTTGTTTTGGTCTCACTAGTATAATCCTAGAATAAAAGAATGTTACTTTTGAATCATATAATTTTATTCCTACTTTGTATGAACAAGAATATTCATATTTTCCAGTTTTCCCGATGGGAATATATACATTTCAGAAATATCATTATCCTGGTCACAAAAGCAAACTTTTATATAATTATTAGTCATTTTTCGTACTTCTTAGGTGTAAGCAAACAGGATAAACACTTGCCAACAAAGAACAGAAACTGTGTTACAGTGTTATTCATTCAAACAAGTAGAATTAAAAATAACCAACAATTTTTATTTTTAATTGTATTTTTATAATTGTGAGGGTTAAAAGTACTTGGAACACAACAACTAAAATGAATATCACATCTAAGTCAAAAGGAAAATAAGAATATATTCAAAATGTTGATATTCCACAGTCAGTCAGTTAAGTGCCATACATGATACAAATTTGGGTAATCATGTCTCAAAAGAGACATGACTGACTGGGCAGAACATTATCTTGCAGTAGGTTGCCATTGCTTTCTGCAGTAGACCGGTTGCCGACCAAGGCTATAAAACTCAATCTGTCCTGCTATTTAACCCATAACTGGGGGGAAGAGATGAATTAATACCTTTCCCAAGGGTATTTGTGCATAAATGAATGCAAAGAATATCAACTGGAATTTGAACTCGGCACCCTGATTTGTTGTTTGGAGTCGATATCCACTGCACCACAATGCCCATCCACAGTACTTCACCAAAAGGTTAGGAAGGAAACCTCTATCAGTATTACAAGAAGCAATAGCATCCAGCAAAAATTGGGAAAAAAGAAAAAATTTGAAGCAACAGAAATGTGGTTCTACAGAAAGATGCTGATACCCTGAACTGAATATGTGAGCAACAAGAAGGATTTGGAGATAATGGAAGAAAAAGAAAACATATACTTACAATCAGAAGGTGGCAGTTGAAATTTATGGGACATGTAATGAGGAAGGAGGGCTTGAAAAATTTGATACTCATGAGACAGATTGAGGGAAAATGGACAAAGGAAAACAGCATGAACATACTTGAGGAGCTTCTTAGAACAGAGTTTGGGAGAAATAACATAGGGACAAAACTTATTAAAATCCACATAAGTTTTTCCCTGAACCCTACAATCTTAATATCTTTATGACATGGGTCAGCTATTATCTAACCTTATCATTTTCATAATATTCACATTCTACCATATTTTCTTTTACTCATATTAAACCTCATTCTTCCTAGCCATTTAAACAGTAATACACTAGCTTGGGTGGCTCAAACCTTGTATCAAGTGAACTTTTGTATTAAAAAATCCACCTTTATTTTTGTGGCATTTGTTTTGCCATCTATTTACTCAGACTAATAATTTTTTTTAATCATTTCATCCAAAGAAAAAGTGGGACCGTCAAGGTGTAAGGGTTTACAGTGAAAGAAAAGACTGGGTACAGCGTATTGAGGAAAGTATAAAAGACTAGCATTGCTCGAGTGTAATGAAAGCTTTAAAACTAATCCATGGTCCTGGAGCTCAGAGTTTTTGTACATTGGCACAAAAAATGTAGGTTGTTGAAAGGTTGATCTCGAAGCCATAGAATTTACTAAAATGAATGAAAGTCAAATTTTGATTTCCGGTATTGATGTCAAATAAGTTTTTGGTCACAAACTGAATTTTGAAGGCTAAATAAGTCCTCTGAGTAAATGGTATCATGGCTGAGACTAAGAACTACAATTATACCTACTTAGAGCAAAGCCTAAGCAAAAACCAAAATAAAAGGGATGAAAACCTGATTTTGATCAGATCCGATAGAATATCAAGGTATCGATTTTTAATATTGGAGTGAAATAAGTCATCCAAAGATAAACTAACCTAAGTAAGTCCATGAAAACTTATCATCCCCATTGGGAGTAAAATTAAAGAAAATGAGCCATATTCATGGCTGAATATCAGTTTTTGATCAGATTTGATAGAATATCAGGAGTAGTGATTTCCGATATTGGGGAAAATGTGTTGTCTGAGAAGATCTACTAATGTTTGAGACTCAAAACTATAATTTTACCAAAGTTATAGCAAATTCTGCAGCAAGAACCACGATAAAAGGGGTGAAATCCTGATCTTGATCAGCCCTGATCAGATATTGAGGTACTGATTTCTGATATTGGGGGGAAATCAGAAAAAATAAGAAGCCCATGACCTGACCGGAAGCCTAAAGAATATCTGTATGAAGTTTGGTGAGAATCGAATAAAAATTGTGGATTTTTATAAAGAACATACAGACAGACACACAAACACGCACAAACAACTTGCCTTTTATATATATATATATATATATATATATAGATGAACAACATTTGAGAAAAGGCAGTTGATGTTGCATTTAAATTGTTAGAGATGTAGCTATGAGGGAAGCAAATAAACAGAAGAGAGTTTCACAGAAAAAAGGTCTTAGGCATTTGCCTGACTTTTCTATGACACTGTCAGCCCTCTGCCTTCGGGTGGAGGGTGCTCTCTGCTTCTGAGCAGAGAGCACGAACCCAGTCATGGTTCCGCCAAAGGGTGGAACCACGACTGGGGAAAAAATAGACAGACATTTTTTGGCCCGGCTATATGGCTGGGAATACCCACTATAAAATGACCATGTGTCACATCTGGCCTTGCGTGGGAAGGCTAGGAAATATGGAAGAGAGTTTCACAGGTGAAAAGTGTGAGAAAAGAAACTATTAAAGCAGAAGTGTTGGTTACATTTAACTATTCCAGTAGTAAAAGGGTGGGTCCTAGATACCAGTCAAGTAGCACACTTAAATTCATGTGGTTTTGACACCAAAGAAAAAAGGTCATCAGAGCAGTTGCTCCAACCTTTCCTAGCAGTAGATTCAGCTATAGATTTGTTGCAGTCATTCCACTTCAGGTCAGTTGAAAAAAAGAGCCAATGAAGCACAGTGTGTTGCTCTTCAAAAGACTAGCATCTACCATGCCAATGGCAGGAAGGAAAGTTTGTCTGGAGTGGTTAAAGAAGAGCAGTTTTATTTTGAAGGTATTAAAATTTACAAAATATATATACCGTTTTGGCCTTGAATATGCCCTCTGAGTATTAAATTCTTTAAACCTGTCCTCAATATGTGTTGTAAAAATTTTAGTATGCACAGACATACATCAGTCAGTTAAGTGCCATACGTGATATATGCTTGGGTGATCATGTCTCAAAGAGACATGACTGACTGGGCAGAAGATTATCCCGCAGTAGTTTGCTATTACTTTCTGCAATGAACTGGTTGCCAACCAAAGGCTATAGAACCCAATCTGTCCTGTTATTTAACCCATAACTAGAGGGAAGAAACAGATTAATACATTTCCCAAAGTTATTTGTGTGCAAGTGAATGAAAGGAATTCAACTGGTATTTGAACTTGACTCCCCAATTTCTCATTCCGAGCTAATATCCACTGCACCACAATATACATCCTAGATGTATATATACATGCACCAAATATATATTGTTAAAAAAAATGTACTATAATGAAATATTTTTAACGGATATATACTTCATTTGTTGAATAGTAAATGAGTGTATAAAATAAAGAAACAGATTAAAAAATCAGTTAAACATGAGAAAAACAAGATATGTTTGAACAGATATCAGTAATTGGAAAAAATTTCATACAATTCTTCCTATTGATTGACTGTCCCCAGCATGCTTGACCCAAACCAGTAGCAGCTGTTACTTATTTTTCTTTCTCCTTCATTTTTAGCCCCTTCAGCAGTTTTCATTTCTCTCTTTTCTTTCATATAAAATTATTTTTCTTTCTTTATTTTTTTCTCTCTTTCATGTTATCTTCATTTAGCTTCAATCATTTTCCTATCATTGTGTTTGCTTCTTTCAATTTTCACATTTTTTATTTTTCATTTTTTTTCTGTTATCCTCCATATTCTTTCCTCTATTTCATTTCTCTTTCTATTTTCACTTTTTTCTCCAACTTTCATATACTTTTCCTTAGTTTTTACTCATTTCTGCTAACCTCATTTTTTTCTTTTTCACTTTTTACTTTTTATTTTTCATCCTCCATTTTTGTTTTGCATCTAGTTTGATTTTTGTTACATCCACATCTTTTCTCTATATCATTTCTCTTTCTTGCTTTCATTTTTCACCTTTTCGATTTCCTATTTTTTTTTTACTTATTTCATTTAATCTCTATCTTCTTTCTTCTATTTATTTATTTTCATTTTTTTTACCTCTTTTCTTACTGTTTTCCATTTTATATTACTTCTGTTATAACTCATCTTCTTTTCTCTTTCACGCATTTATTTTTCACTTTTCCTCCACCATTTTTTAATTTTTTCCTACCACTTTTTGTTTTCCATTCTCTTTTACTCTTTTCTGTTACCACATTTTCTTTTCTCTTTTACTTCTTTCTTTTTTCAATCATATTTTTTGCCTTTTGTTTTCTTCTCTTTTATAGTTCAACACTTTTTTCTCTATATTTCTACTTTTTATTCCTTATATTTCCTTTATTTTAACCCCAACTTTCTTAAAACCATATCTTACTTTTTCCAACTCTCTTTCTTTTTACTTTTGTCCATTTCCTCCCACTTTCCTGTCTTTCTTGTACTTTTCTCTTACTTCCTTATCCATCTCTTTTTACCATCTTTCTTTCTTCTCTTTTTATCCTTCTCATTTTTTCTTTCTTATTCTTTTCTTTTATCCATTCCATTTCTCTTTTTCCTGACTTCCTTCAATTTTTCTTTTTCTTTTCTCTCTATCTTACCAATTTCTTTACCTTTCTCTTTTCCTTTCTCTTCTTTTCACTTTCTTCCTCTCCTTCTTTTTCTTTTTCCTTGCCTTTCTCTTTTCATTCTCTCTCTTTCCTTTTTAATCTTTCTTTCATCTCCCCCTTTCTCAATTTCATATCCTCCCCACCTTTTATCTTTCTTTCCTTCTTTTACTTGGTTCTACCTTTTCTTCCATTCAAGCCTGATCTCTTTTCACTTCTCAGTTTCTCTATGTTTCTCAAATGCCAGAGTGGCAGCCATATCCTTAGGCATAACTGAACATTCATTAACCATGATACACCAAACATTTCAAATGCTGCCTCAAATCACATTCGTTCTTTCTGTTCATTCATCATCAATTGATATTTATATCCCAAAGGTATAGAAGAGTTTACAGTTATTTAAATAAGAGTGGATTGCAGTAAGCGTAAGCTATGAAAAACTTGCCTAAAGTGTTATTCTGAACTACTACTCAGCACAAATCACTGCTGACCAGCAGTCCCATAATTATTTAAACACCTGATACCCATATAAATAAACCACAATGTATATCCATAAATGTGGTTGCACTGAAAAATGTTGAGAGTATCATGGACAGAATATTTTGGAAATATAAAAAAAAAAAACAGAAGCTACCCAGAAACTACAGTTATAAAGCAAAATGAGACAGTTGAAATTTTTTGGGACATTAATGAGGAAAGAAGGTTTGGAGAATTTAAATCTCACAGAATAAATAGAAAGCAGAACAAGGATGACAAATGTTAAAGAATGTGAAGGCTAGGGCCAGAATGGTCAGTGATGGGTCAAAGTGCCTTATGAGCGAAGCATTCTGATCATGGTTTGAGTTTTGAACTAAGGTTCAAAACTGCACAAATTCAACAGATGGTTTCAAGAATTCTGAAGTGTCGATATGCCTCCCACATCCAGGTTCATGACCATCTAATGCCACCTGTGGAGGGACACTGAGCTAAGCCAACATGCGACATGCAACATGCATTCCTGTGATGCCATCCCTCCCTACTGGATGGAGTTGTTAACCCTTTAGACTCCCCTGTGGAGTATAGGGTCTTAGCCTCACCATACTAGTGCTGCTGCTGTGATTTCTACTGCAAGTAGGCTTTTATAGGGTGAAGTTGGCTGATACCATGGCCAAGGCTCTTATATTCAGTCATGGTTTCTAGTTAAATATAAATTTTTTTTTTTTTTTGGAAAAACCTTTCGTATCTTTCTTCTCCTATGTGCTGTGTCTCTTCAAGACTTAGGTGATCATGGCTTTCCACATCTCCCTATCCCTTGTAGCTCTTAGCATCCCTTTTTCTGTTATGTTGCTCAGCCTCTGCCTTGCCATACATCTTCTCAAATCTATCAATTATGCCACATGTTGCTTTCCCTTGCCTCTCTTTCTGTCCTATGAGCATCATATTCTCTAAGCCTCCTGTCTTTGTACTTGTCCCAGAAACTTCATCTTTTTTCCTGATGTTAAATATCAGTTTCCTTTTCATGTCCTTTCTCTCCAAAATCTTGATGTTGCTCACATGTTCTGTCCATGGTATCCTCAACATTCTTCTCTAGAACCACATTTCTGTTGCTTCAATTTTTTTCTTCATCTTTTATGAAATTGTCACTCATTCATTGCCATATTAAAGGACAGACATTACATAACAATCCAGTCCCTTCTTTGTTTCCAGTGAAACCTTCCAGTCTCCTAATACTTTATTCAGCTTCTGAATGCATCCTTGGCCATGCCAATACATTTTTGGATCTCAGTGTAGCACTTTCCATCTTTTGTGAGAACAATTCCCAGGAATTTAAATTTCTTTACCTGCTTGTATCCTCGACCTGTAGTTGGCATTTTGGGCTCTTCTTTTTACTGATGACCATGCATTCAGTTTTCTTGTAGTTTATGTTTTGTCCTTTCTTTTTGCTTTCTTTAACTGCTTTCTGTAGGAGGTCTTGTAGTTTCCTTTCCATGTCTGCTATCAGCACTATCATCTGTGTATCTTACATTGTTCAGATTGCAACCACCAATGACAAATCCTGGCAGGATTTCTAGTGCTCTCAGAACTGTCTGAGTAAAATAATAAAAAGCTAAAAAAACTTTGAAGACATTTCTCACTTTTCCCTAATATTGCTTAAATGTTTGTAGTAATTTTTATATATTCTTAATTATGAATGTTATAATGCTTCTGTATTTTTTTTGCTATAAATATGTAAGAAACTACGCATACGAAAATTAATATTGAAATTTTCATTCTCCAATTCCTTTCTTACCACTTTTTGGAGATTCTCTTTGAATATCATGTTGTCAGAATCTTTATGAGAAAAAATGATGTTTCAAACAAAACTCTAAATGCCAGCTGCAATTTGTTTACAGAAGTTATATCTACAGAAATGTTTGTTTAAAATAAAATCTTCAGACAAGACCAAAACATAAATTAGTCTATTGAAGGAACCAGTAATGATATCAGCATTTGTAAAAATTGTTTATGGCATTGCCTTTCACAAAACAAAAATAATCTCAAAAAGAAAAAAATCATCTTGCATATTTGGTTTCTTTTATTAAGCCATGAGTATCATTAGCACCAATTGAGAAAGCTCAACTTCTTGCATGAAGAAATCTTCACACAGACTGAATTCTTTAACAAGATACAAAAGAAGAAAAGGTAACGGATACAGATTCTTCGAGGCAAACAAGGAAGTATGCTCGTAATCATCATCTCCTTCACAAATATTCTTTGTTAAAAACAGATCAAGCAAAAGAGAGAAACTGCTTGCATTTGTCACAATAACGAGTAAGAAAAGATGTAAAGCAGACACACTTGACAGGAGGATATTTTGAGATAGTTAATGTTGTGGTCCAGTAGATATCGGTTCGGAACGAGAAACCGGGGAGCCGAGTTTGAATTCCAGTTGAATCCATTGTATTCACTTAGGCACAAATACCCTTGGGAAAGGTATTAATCCGTCTCTTCCTGCCAGTTATGGGTTAAATAGCAGGACAGATTGGGTTTTATAGCATTGGTTGGCAACCAGTCCACTGCAGAAAGCAATGGCAACCTACTGCAGGATAATCTTCTGCCCAGTCAGTCATGTCCCTTTCAAGACATGATCACCCTAAGCGTGTATCACATATGGCACTTAAGTGACTGACTAGACTGGAGTCGAGATCTCATCAATGTACAGTTGCACGGGCGAGATTTAGCCCTAAATTCTATGCCAACAGTTTCTTTTCTTGCATTTCTGGGTTGTGGAGCTCCCTACCGGCTCTATTCTTTCCAGCCCTTTTTAATTTATGGGTTGAATATCAGGGCAGATTGTATTCTATAGACTTGATTGGCAACCAGTCTACTGCAGAAAGCAATGACAAACTACTGCAGGATAATCTTCTGCCCAGTCAGTCATGTCTTGAAAGAGACATGATCGCCCAAGCGTGTATCACTGACTGACTGAATGTTAATGGTAATTTTAGCTATTTGCTTAGAAAGAAACATTCAGTATTAACTAACCAAGTAGCTATTGCTATTATCATATGAAATTTATAAAATCTTTCTATTAAAAAATTTTCAGGAGAATAGGTTTCTCAAGTCCAGTAATTCTCATTGCTTTATTCCAGTATGAATGAGATTTTGTTTGAAGTAGTGTGTAAAGTCAATAACTGGAATATGTCATTATTTTCCTTTCAAGTTACATGTGCTAGACATTTTAGTTGTTGCATTTATTGAAAGTCCTCAAGTGATGTGGTTTTTATTATGTAGTATAGTTCTTAGATTGTGATTCTAAAGCAACAGACCGTAAAATTTAAAGAAGCATTGTATTTGTTAAGAGCTTTAAGCCTCTGTCACTGAAAACCATTTTTAATCATGGATCTGAGAAAACAGTTGTATACAGCTGACAATTTAAATATTTCTGAACAGGTCTGATGTCATGCATGACATCCGTATGAAAGTTTTAATCTGGCAAGGAAAATGACTTATGTTTTTAGGTTAATGTTTTTGTTTTGTAGAAGCTGACAGAGTTGAATGAAATTATTCCTTATACTGTCTTAATGCATGACCATAAGTCATACCTTAAAGTATCACAGGTAAGAAATATATATCTCCAAATGAATACGGAATGAAGAAAATATTTGCATTATTCAAAATATTAATTTAAAACAGTGCTCAATATAAAAATAAAACAATGAATATTCATTATAAATTATACTTTAGAATAATTTATAATAAATATTATAAATTTATTTGTAATATTTATAAAGACATTTGAACAAGTTAATTACACATGTATATCATTATAATGGGGCCTCACATCAGTGAGGGGGACCAGTGTGCAAGTGAAACCATTGAGAGGAAGACCCCGAAACAGTGCACATTCTCTCCTGATGACCCCAATTTAAATATAAATTCGAAAGGATCAAAAGAAGTTCAATGAAGTCATATACCATAGAGAAGTTCGGTGGAATTGTTATTGGTAAGAGGAGCATTTTATATTCAGCTCACTTCAGGTGAGTTTTAATTACTTTCCAGTAATTTCCTTTTTCTTAGAACACAGACAAACTACAATCTACTACAAAATTGTACATTTTGTTTTGACATTGAAAGAACAATGTTTCATCAGATAGTTAATAATGATGGTAATGTTATTTTTGAAAAGAAAATTAAAAAACTCACTTCCTTTAATTTTTCGAAATCTTTTTGTATGTGGTAAGATGAGATTAAAAAAGAGGGGGGAAAAAGAAAGTGGATAGAAAAGATGAGAAAGCAAAAAAAGAAATCAAAAAAGGGAAAGAAAGAGAAAAGACAGAGGAAATAAAAAGTAAAGAGGAAAACAAAAGAGAAAGAACTGAGAGGAAAGAGCCAGTGGAAACTGCTAAGAGAGATAAACCACAAATTTACACAGGAAGTAAAATATAGAAAGATACAGATATCGGTCATGCGACGTCTGTGCTGAACAAAGAAGAAAAATGAGAAAATGCACAGAAGGAAGAAAGTGAGTGGGAAGACAACAGAAGCGGCAAAGAAATAGAAATTTCAAACTTTGGCCAGAAATTAACTGCAGATAGATACAAACGTTCGTTACATTGTATAAAACCAAATCCTTAGGCATTTTTTTTAAATGATGAAATCATATACACAAACATAGGAATTATTCATAAAGTGCAAATCTGAGAACATTTGAAAACACAAGGATATAAATTCATTCACGCTAATATAATGAACTGGAGAAGTAAAATAAATTTTTTTCATAAAAAATAAATAAGAATTAAATTTAAAAATTAAATTAAAATTAAAATCTAAAATTTAAAAATTTAAAATTTAAAAATAAAATAAATAAAAATAAAAAACAAAAATTAAAAAAATTAAAAAAATAAAGAATTAAAATTAATAGATAATTTAGAATTAATATTAAATTTAAAATTAACTTTAAAGAAGTAAATAGATTACAATTTGTAATAGAAAATAAAGATAAAATAACATAAAAAGAAAGATCATATCAGTCAGTTAAGTGCCATACGTGAAACACGCTTGGGCGATCATGTCTCGAAAGAGACATGACTGACTGGGCAGAAAATTATCCCACAGTAGGTTGCCATTGCTTTCTGTGGTAGACTGGTTGCTGGCCAAGGCTTTAGAACCCAATCTGTCCTGTTATTTAACCCATAACTGGATGGAAGAGAAGGATCAATATCTTTCCCAAGGGTATTTGTGCGTCTGGAGTTTCAAACTTTGATTTTAAAATTCTCACAGGATTGTACAATTTACTGTAGTTTCTTACCTTTGATTAAAAAAATGTGACTTTTCATGTACTTAATAATTTCCATTTCCTATTTTTTAATAACCTCTTACCACAAAAAGATTTCCAAAAATAAAAGGTATAACATACAAATAAAACACAAAGTAAAATTGCACACTCACAAAATCAGATTCAAATAACTAAAAACATTTTGGAAAAACCCTGTAGGGGAAGCAAGTATACGGAAGGGAATTCCACAGGCGGGAAGTGTGAGAAAAGAAGCTGTTGGAGTAGAAATGTCAGATAGAGGGGAAAAAGAGACAGGGAAAAGCAGCATGTAACATACTTAACAGGCTTAAGCAAGTGAATGGCAGAGCAGGGTTTGGGTGGGGTACCAGGTGAAAGCATGATAAGAGCCAACAGGGATAGGGAGATGTGGAAGACCATGATCGCCTATGTCTAAAAGGGACACAGCACACGAAAAAGAAAACAGTCAACTGTTTTCTACTAGTAGTATGATGGATATTCTCACAGAAACAGGAATTTGCAAATTGAATTCAAAATAAGTCAAATTTTTATACAAATGCCCTTGAGAAAGACAGGAATCTGTAGCCTTGATTGATAACCTATCTAGAATAAAGAAAACTCTAAATTTGATCAACCTGAAGTGGTACGGGCTCCATCACACTATTTTGTCTGAAACACACACACTGCTATGGCTGCAGTACATGTGGTGCACTTATTAACCTAATGGTTGACAAGACTACTCTAATCATCTTTAATATAATTTCTGTACGTTTTCTCAAAATGAGAAATTGGAGAAATGTGTGATAATTCTATTTGTATTTGTTGCATTTATTAATACACAAATAACCTTGAAAAAGATATTAATCTGTCTCTTCTTCCTCCAGCTATGGGTTAAATGGCAGGACAGATTAAGTTCCATAGCTTTGGCTGGCAACCAGTCTACTGCAGAAAGTAATGGAAACCTACTGCAAGAAAATCTTCTGCCTAGTCAGTCATGTCTCAAAAGAGACATGATCACTCAAGCATGTATCACATATGGCCCTAAACTGACTAACTGACAAGATATTGTCTCTATTTTTATGAAGTAGAATTACTATCCTGAAATTTTGAACTATGTTTCTTTTCTTTTGACACTGGGTAAATCTCTTCAGCAGGACAGAATGGGGTTCTTTAGCTGTGGGTGGCAGCCAACCTAGAAGAAGGACAACCTTGAATTCAAAACCATGAAGCAAAAAATACAAATATTTTATGTCAAAAAAATAGATTATATTGACTTAGGACTTAGAACTTAAAATGAACTGTTGATTTCAGTCAGTTAAGTGCCATACGTGATACACGCTTGGGCGATCATGTCTCGAAAGAGACATGACTGACTGGGCAGAAGATTATCCCGCAGTAGGTTGCCATTCCTTTCTGCGGTAGAGTGGTTGCTGGCCAAGGCTATAGAACCCAATCTGTCCTTTTATTCAACCCATAACTGGAGGGAAGAGACGGATTATTAACTTTCCCAAGGGTATTTGCGCGTAAGTGAATGCAAGGAATTCAACTGGAATTTGAACTCGGCTCCCCAATTATTCATTCCGAGTCGATATCCACTGCACCACAACGCACTGTTGATTTACACATGCTAAAAAAGAATGATAGGTGATAATGATGAGGAAACACATGAGTAATTTTAACAAACAACATAAGGAATTTATTGATGGAAAACTCTTTGAAGTGCCACTTATTTCATTAAAAGCCGATAATTAGCCGTCAATTATAATTATTATTTTATTAATTCTTCTTCTTGTTTTATGCCAAAATGAATTTTGCATATTTCTTTTTTAGCTAAACAGCTAATTTCTCTGAAGACAATGTTTTCATTGGTCCAAAGAAAGTTTCATATAGGCTTATAAATAACTTTTCATCTTTTTTCTCTAAATTTGAAAGGATAGGATAAAAGGGGATTATTATAATTTTGTACTAAAGTTTTTGCTTTGAATGGCTATGAGCTACAAAAATAGAGAAAGTTGTGGAAAGTCATGATCATCCTTGTTTTGAAGAAACATGATGCATAGTAGAAACATCTTTTTCTTTAACAATGAAAGTAACCTGCCCTGACATTTAGTAATCTTATTATCCTTTCTATCTTTCAATACAAAAAATTGCTGTTTATATTGCTGATCAAACAGGTTCAAAGATTTTCACTTATCAATTCTTCAACTCTTTCAAAAATTATCTTTCATTTTTTATGTCAGTATCTATTTTTAAATCTATCACTGAATATTTATGAAATTTTTTTATCAGTTTCAGTCATGAGTTTACTTTGGGTTATTTCCCTTTGTTATATTTTTGTTTGTTTATCTCTTAAACTTTACTGTTTCTTAATTGTTAATTTACTATTCATATTTTCTTTCTTATTTTTGTTATGCTACAAAGTCTTGATTTCAGATCTTGATTTCTACCTGATATTTGATGATGTTATCACTGATCTTATTAAGAGCAGTTTTTTTACAAAAAAATATTTTGTTTCTATAAATTTTAAAGTCAAATTTGATTATGAAAGCATTCATTCTCAGAGTGCTTCTTATATTAAATTTATTTATGATGGTTACATTTTTAACAGTATTGTTTTGTTAGCAATTATAAAACTTATTCATTTATTGCATCTCAACTTTTGGAAAATAATTACATTCATTACATCCATAATGTAATTTTATGTCTGAGGATTTATTTTGCCTCTATCATTTTTCTCACCTATTCTAAATTTCCCAAAACTGGGTTCTGACACTTTTCTTGTCCCAAACACTATATTCAGTCAGTTAGTTAAGTGCCATATATGATGCATGCTTGGGCGATCATGTCTCAAAAAAGACATGACTGACTGGGTTACCTGCAGTACGTTTCCATTACTTTCTGCAGTAGACTGGTTGCTAGCTAAGGATATAGAACCCAATCTGTTCTGTTATTTAACCCATAACTGGAGGGAAGAGTTGGATTTGTGGTGATACCGAGCAAAAGCGAGGGACCGGATGTTTGCTCTTTACCGAACAGAAAGCAAATGAACAAAAGTCGTCTCTGCACAGGTGTATTCAGAGATGTTCTGGTTGAAAAATAAAAATTAATCAAATATCCATTTTGCGAGTCTACGCAAATTTTATTTACCTGCCAATGGGAAGCTCAGAATCAAATACAAGTATGAAATTCAAAACGAGCTGCTTTTGATCCAAAAAGCAGATATAAAAAGCGGATACAGACAAGACCCCAGCAGACAGATAGACAGGCGAGAATAACCAGTGTCTCCCCTTGACTTAAGTCGAGTGGCTACTATGCTTGCCTCTTTTCTTCTCCCTGTCTCAAAAGTACTTACTGACCTAAGGAGCGACTACTTCAAAGACATTCCTCACATACCTTCGTTCCCCACATTCCTAAGCCTTTTATCTCTTTCAGCTCATTATTTGCCATGAACATTCAAACCTCCGTTGGACCTTTATATTCAAGTATTGCTTTAATTGTAAAAAATTAATGGATATATACATATATATATAAATGTTATTTCCAACTCAATTTGCTTTTCTTGATTTTATAAACATTTTATGACTTATAGTGGGCTATCAACCACAAGGCCAAATTCCGTTAACCTGCAACGGTATACAATTACCCTTCGCTAGAATGGAATCCTACTACAACTAACGGAAAAAGAATAGATAAGATATACCCGCTATAGATTAATACTTTTCCCAAGGGTATTTGTGCATAAGTGAATGCAAGGAATTCAAATGGAGTTTGAACTCAGCTCCCCGATTTCTCATTCATTTACTCACTTATTCTAAATTACCAAAACTAGTTTCTTCTCTTTTCTTTTTCTACGAATATATTCTCTCTCCTATTCCAAATTCTTGCTTTGACTACGAACTTCAAAAATTTAAATTCAACGTTAATCCTCATTTTCTATCTCTTTGAATCCTGGCTTTTTATTGTCTTTTCTCTCTTCCTCAATGTTTTCTGTTTCTTTCATTCTCAATCACCTCCAATGTCTTAGTAGCTTTATTGCCTTGCTTGAAATGAAATGAGCAAAAAAAAAAAAATTGGGATAAAAATATTCATTCTTTTTTTTAACCATTTTTTGGCTCATGCATATTTTTGTCTATATTTCAAAATGCCATTTCAAATGCAAAATTGTCTAACTTAAAAAGGTTCATAGAGTTTATATTATAAAAGAAGGGCTGATTCTCTGTCCATCACACATGATCTGCACTTAACATGTACTTAATGTATGTCTGTATTGTACTTAGGTGTCTAGTTCTGGGTGTGACATTAAACTACATCCAACAGCAAAACCCTGATCAGGAGATTGAAGGTTTTGATGACCATGGAACCAACTCTTAATTGTTGTTGTTAACAAAACCATCATGATTTTAGGTGGTTGCACCTGTTAGGGTCCTAACTATGGGCAAATAGTGACTCCCCAAATGAAAACAAAATACAATAAAAGTATTATAATACATATTTATTGTAAAATTGCCAAAAATACATAGATGAAGGTATGCAATTGCATTCAAAATATTTTGATTAAATAGCCCATAAAGTTTGATATACCACTAACCAACATGAAAGAACTCTTACAGGACATTAATCCATATAATATCCTACAATAATTTAAAGAAATCAAACTGTGTGCCAAAATATAATTAGTTCTGAGTGTGATGATAAAATACATCTGGCAACAAGGTCCATGATAAGGAGTTTGAAAGTCTTGAGGTGCATGGAACTCCCTCTTAATTGTTGCTGTTCCTGTTAGGACTCTAACTATGAGCAAAAGTGAGCCCCTAAACACTATGAAAGTACAAAAATACACTCCTGATCAAAAATTTAAGACTACTTAAAAATCTTTAAAAATAAATTTTTTTTTACAGATAGATTTTAAACTCCTCCCACTTAAGGTTACCAATACAACAATCTAAAAGGTTATGGAAACAAGTTATTTATATTGTTATAAAAATGTAAATTTCTAAATAAAATGTTTGGAATGTAGCTTTTTGTTTCCATAACCTTTTAGATTGTAGTATTGGTAACCTTAAGTGGGAGGAGTTTAAAATCTATCCATGAAAAAAAATTTCTTTTTAAAGATTTTTAAGTGGTCTTAAATTTTTGATCAGGAGTGTACATTTCTCTAGAAAAAATACCAGAAATATATTTAATATTAAAAAATTACTAGCAATACATTTTTAAAGCAGAATTCCAAATTATTCATTTTATAGCAAAATGACCAATAATACAATATATTTGTAGGTGAAGCCATAAAATTGTGTTTTAAGTATTTAGATTTCAGCATTAAATAACCCATAGAGGTTGATATGCCACTAAAGTTATCCCGCAGTAGGTTGCCATTGCTTTCTGCGGTAGACTGGTTGCCGACCAAGGCTACAGAACCCAATCTGTCCTATTATTTAACCCATAACTGGAAGGAAGAGATGGATTAATACATTTGCCAAGGGTATTTGCGCATAAGTGAATGCAATGAATTCAGCTAGAATTCGAACTTGGCTCCCTGATTTCTCGTTCTGAACCAATATCCAATGCACCACAACGCACATCCAACATATAACTTCAACAAAAGTAAAATATAAAACATTACTGCCTTTAGTAATCATATCTACACAAACATGTATATGCACTATAACAAAATGATAGCAATACATTTTATTCGTAGTTGAAGGCATAAAATTGTGTTCAAAATATTTAGATTTTGGTATTAAGTAACCCATAATAGTTGATATGTTGCTGAACAAAACCAACCAACTAAACAATAAACATAAAAAATCTCTTTCATGACATTATCCACATAATATCATACAATTTCTTAAAGAAATCAAATTGTATTCCAAAATATATCTTAAACAAAACTACAATATAAAATAACTTTCACTCTAGTAATCATGTCTATACAAACATGTATATGCACAAAAGCTGATTATTATCTACTATGTATTCAGTTGTGAAATCTGAATAATAAATAGCATTTTTCTCCAAGAAAAATATCATTTTTTCCAAGCTCCCAAGAAAATTTTAGTATAAATAATCCATGAGGTTTTCATATGCTGTTGAACGCACAAAACATCCACATGTGCCATATACAAGGATATGTACATATACATAGACAGATGATTTGATCAAGTGTGAAATAAAACAGGAATATTACATAAAAGTAAAACAGGTGTAAAACATTCTCTTTGTTCACCAACATGCCAATATAGATGTGTGTGTGTGTGTGTGTGTATATATATATATATATATAATATCAATTTAAAATTTATAACATAAATATGTTATAATATAACTACAAAGTAGCTATTTCATTTCAACACTTCTTGTGTCTTATCAAGTGATGATGCTGATTTCGAGTTGAAGAGTTTCAAAACTAGCCCCCCCCGCAATAAGAAAGGCATTGTTATATAGATTGTGGTGACCAATCAAAATAAAAGTTAATCTAATCTCTAATTCTCTAATTTGAAGAAGTTAACTGTTGTTATGTTCTTCAAATTAAACAAAACAAAATTTATTGGCACATTAATAATAATGTTTGATTAAAATAGAGATCAGAATTATATATATATATATATTTGAACAAATTCTTTCTACTACTACACCAAATTACAACTGTTTTTTAAAAGGAACATTTTTTATTAAGACAGATACAAAAGTATCTCACTTAAAAAGGGAAAACCAAAAACAAGAGAGGGGATTTTTAAGACGCCTTTTGGCTGACACCTCTTCAGAAACAAATCGTCAGCAATTAAAACAGAGTTGTCAAGAAAAAATTTTCACGTCTGAGGTTAAAACACAGGATTAAAAAAAATGTCACATTACCTATGTTGTCCACATAGGATAGGACATTGTAAGTTGACGATCAGAGACTCCAGGATGTCCAGATGGAGTCTCGTCCTTGCCCTGTTCAAGACAGAGAAGAAATCATAGGAATAATGTGTCCTGCAGTGGATAGAATTTAATAGATGTTCACCGATTACTGACTCATGAGTCTGCGACTGCCTGGATGTTGTTGGTTTATGTCTGTGGACTCTACTCGGCACATTCTGAGCCATCCTCACCTCTAAATGCTGAATGGTATTGCCTACATAGTTGGTATCGCACCAACACTTGTACTGGTAAACAATTAGACTTTGCTGATTGGTAGGCAAGACATCCTTACGTGGCAGGGACAGAAAGCAGTTCTTGTAATAAAGATATTCCTAACAGTGATAGCACTGAAACACCACTTGAGGGAATTAATAATTCTATCAGAAAATATCTGACCCTCAGGATCTATCCAAGGGAGTCTTAAGTAAACAGGACACTTAGGAGGGCCAAATTTTTTGGCTCATTGAACTTATTCACCTTTTGTCCAATGACTGCCAATAACTCATTTTCTGGTTATCCATTAACCATTAACAATTGTTTAATCTCCCCTAATTCGCCGTTAAGTTTACAGTCTGAGCACACCATCAATGCACGATGAGTAAGGGTCCTAATAAGATTAATTTTCCTGGATTTATGAGCAAAAGAGTCTCATGTTAAATATAATCCAGATGTACATTGTGGTGCAGTGGATATTGGCTTGGAACAAAGAATCAGAGAGCCGAGTTCGAATTCCATTTGAATTCATTGCATTCACTTACACGCAAATACCCTTGGCAAAGGTATTAATCCGCCTATTCCTTCCAGTTATGGGTTAAATAACAGGACAGATTGGGTTCTATAGCCTTGGCTGGTAACCAGTCTACCGCAGAAAGCAATGGCAACTTACTGTGGGATAATCTTCTGCCCAGTCAGTCATGTCACTTTTGAGACATGATTACCCAAGTGTGTTTCACGTATGGCACTTAACTGACTGATTGGTGTGGAAACATAATTGTGTCCTTTCAACCAGTACATCCAGGAAAGGCAGCTGATTATTCTCCTCTATTTTAATTGTATATCATAATGATGGTTGTAGATTGCGAAGTTGGGAGAAAAATTCTTCTGCTCTACCTATAGATACAAATGAACTGAAAGTATCATTGACATAGCGGAAGTAACAACGGGGCTTATTCGTTTTGTGAAGTAATAACTTCTCATAATAACCCACAAAAACATTATCTAACAAGGAACCCAAAGGAGTACCCATTGCTATGCCGATGCATATTATAATCGAAGCTGAAGGAGACTGACAGTAGTCATCTCCCTCAACTCAACAAAGACATTCTCAGAAAAAGATGGAGTTTTTTCAGGGCCACGGTACAGATAGTCTGCACAAATTTCTATTGTTTCATTCAAAGGAACATAACCTTCTTTGGAACAAGCACCAATGTAGCTACAATAAAAAAGGATATCTTGGACATCAAATTTTATATAATATAAAAATCAAACAAGGATACTTATTTTTCAATTTGTTGATGAAGTAATTGGATACTACTTATGTATTTTTTAACAAATTTCATAGTTTATATTATAGCTCTAGCATAACATACAAACTTACAGATAAACACAACCAAGTTGAAAACTCCAGGATGTCATAGTACTACTATACTTATATTAATTTCAGAAAGATCATGTTGAAGCAACATTCCTTTTTAATCAAATAAAATGAATTAAATCTTTCTTCATCATTTTTTTCATTATTATTATTATTGTGTGTGTGTATGTGTGTGTATATATAATTATGTATGAATATATGTGCATGTAGTGTTACTAAAATGGAAGCAGTATTACCTAGGATAGTGTTTAGTTTTATTTCCAAGTTCAGAAGGACAAAGATGTAGATACAGGGTGCAAAGCATAATTTATTGTCTAAATTATGTAAAAATGAAAATAATACTGACATCTCATTGTAACCAATACAGTTACTAAAATTATACAAAAATATCTTGAAATAATAAAGAGCAAACTCATGCAATAACATTGTCATTATCTTCAACTACTGCCTCTAGACAACATTGGAATCTCCTGCAACTCTTCTGCAATGTCACCTTATTTAAGTTGGTCATAATCCTTGCTTTCAGTTTATCTTTGGTATTACAAGGAGTTTTGTAGGTCTCTCACTCAACTGCACACTACACATAATACTCTGGGGAGTTAGGTGGTCAAATGTAAGGGGTGACATGGTCACTGAATTTCTCTGACAAACATGATTGGGTTTTCCCAATTGTGTGGCATGGTGTTTCCAAATTCCTGGTAGAGTGAATTGTTTCATCATGCTCTTTTTCTCACAGACATGTGCTCAACTGATCCTGCTATACTGTGCAGTTGACAAAATCAAAAACAAACACCACTCATGTGTAAATTGAAAATATATGATGGCAATGATTTACCTATCGTACCCCGTATGTTCAATGTGCCTATATATATATATATATATATATATAATTAGTTTTTGGTCATAATTAAATTAGACCAGTACACAGTTTTATTAAAAAGTGTTCAATATAATCAGTTATTTTAAATTGCTTGAAAATATCGAAAGGTTGAAACCTAGGTTGCAGAAATAACTCATTTTCAAATAAATAAATCAATAAGTAATATATATATATATATATATATATATATATATATATATATATATGAACATTATTTTTTATCAATACTCGTGTTTAAGTAGATATTCTGTTTTTAATTAAACAGTATTATATATTTATATCTACTGGCCTGATGATTTACGATAAATTGTTATTACGAAAATGTGTGCCATTTGGCAGGATTCGAACCTGCGATCCCTATCTACATAGATATGGTTGTTATGATGAATCAAAAATTGTGTTATATAGGCTTGATTAAAACCGTTTTTAGACTGGAGGCCATTTGTGGTAAAGTGGTCTAAGACATTGCTAGATCAAATAGTAGCTTCCCCTATGTAGATAGGGGTTGCAATGGCACACATTTTCGTAATAACAATTTATCGTAAATAATCAGGCCGGTAGATATAAATATAAAAATACTGTTTAATTAAAAAACAGAATATCTACTTAAATACGGGTATCGATAAAAAATAATGTTCAAACAATTCATTCCAAATTGTCGGTTGTTTATAACCAAGTTTCATTAAAATTTGTTAATTTCCGATATATATATATATATATATATACATACACACACATACACACATAAGAGCGTGTACTTGTGTGTAACAGCTATAAGTGTAATGAACCTAATGTCACCTTGTTGTTTTGCTTTGTACAATTATTGTCAACTGAAGTGTTTACTGGTGCAAGAAAAGCATTTGTGACCAAATGAAGCAGAGGGAACATTTATTAAGATAGACATTTCTTTGTTGTGTTTTGCAGCTGAAAATGAAAATTTTTCATTTCTGTATTCAATATAACAGAGGAAAAGAAAAAAGATGAAAGGAGAGAATAATAAGACAGAAAGGCAAAGTGGGTAAAAATGAGAAGCCAATAGATGATGAATGATAGACTTAAACAGATTGGGTTTGAATCAAAAGAAAAAGAAAGGCTAAGAGAAACAAAAACGAGAGGAATAAGAAGAGAAAGATAGGAGATTAGCAAGAAGAAAGTTAGACAAAGATGAAAGATGAAAATATATTCATATCTCTCAGTCTCTTTTAAAAGAAAATAGAAAAATGAAAAGAGGAGAAATATGAAAAGTGTGTGACCGAAAGAAAGACATATGGACAAGCTTTCAAGACCAGTTCTTAAATGATGGCCACAGCTAACCTCAAAAGTATTTAAATTTAGTTGAGAACTATTTTGGAGAATATTCATGGTCTGGTTTTATTTATAATTCTTTAAACTATTTCTTTTTCAGTGTGCAATGATGAATTTTTATGTCCAACATTTAAAATAGTTTTAGATAAGAATTAATGCTTTATGGGAATTTAATATTATAGATCAATAAGATTTTCGAGACCTAGTACAGCAGTGTTTTATTTAGGATTGGCACTAAAAATAAACAAACACTTCATAACACAAAAAGAAACCTGAAATATATATATATATATATATATATATATATATATATATATAAAACCAAATTCATAATTAATCACATTGGTTATACTGTTATATAACGCACCTGAGAACCATTGTTGATCAACAGCTTGAAACATAAATATGGACAACATGTGTATAAAAAATATCCCCATTTAATTTATTCTCCCATCAGGTGACGTGTTGCTAGAGTGGAAAATATGGTCGAAGGTGACAGCACACACGTATTGTGAGGCCAAACCATTGTTTTCCCAGGTCTTTCTCAATCTTAGTTCAAATCCAAACTTTTGACTGACTGCCTTACTACTAGTAATTTCTGTTACTTATTTAAGGGATTACGTCATATCCTGACACATTGTTTACATAATTCCAAAGCCCTCATTACCTGACCCTGGCTATGCTGGTTTCAAAACAATCAAATATTTTCCTGACATGGAGAATTTTACCCACATTCTTAATTTTGCCAATAATCAAAACAATGTCTATTTTTTTTATTGCCAGCAGTTTGCATATTTTTACTGTTTCATAAAAAAACACTTCTTCAGGAAATTATTCACCAGGAATACTACTACATGTTAAATAAGAAAACTCATATCACCTCTCTCTGACTATAGCTTTATTAGGTCTCATTTAAACACACATAAAGACCTAGCAAACTCAATCCATAACATACTTGTTGATTATACTATATATGATGGACTCTCCCGTCGATTTCGATGTATGAGTGTCTAACCTCAGTGAGACTACCACACAAAAAATTGTTTAGAGTGGTGAAGGCTTGTGTAGCACCATCCACACTTTTTGGAACTGCTGATAACAAACAATCGGTGCAGAAGTTTGCCACGGATCACATGAACAGCAGACCTCAGATATTTAACCCATAACTGGAGGGAAGGGACAGATTAATACCTTTCCCAAGGGTACCAGTGCACAAGTGAATGTATGGTGTTTGTCTGGAAACCGAACTCGGCTCACCGATACCCCTTTCAGATCCGATATCCACTGCACCATGGCACACATCTGTCAATAATCGCTTACAGCACCTGGTATTCCCAAATGGTCACCCATCTAGTACTGACCAGGCTCAACGTTGCTTAACTTCGGTGATCGAGCGAGAACCGGTGTATTCAACGTGATATGACCGTAATACTATATATATATATATATATATATATATATACATATATATATATATCTGAGTGAATACAGAACAAAGAAAGAATTTTTACAACATCCAAAACATTAATTTAAAACAGTGCTCGATATATAATATATAGAGCTGTGAATATTTATTATAAATTATATTTTAGAACATGTACATAATTTTTATATATCCACTACTAATGGTACATTTGTTTCAACATTGAAACTTCAATGTCTCATCAGGCGGTGTGGTTAGGAATGGAAAGCTTCTTTTCTTATATTTGGTTAGTTGTGTGTGGGATGTTGGTGAGGGTTAGTGATAAGGGAACAAGTCTCGTGGATTGACCATTAGAATTTTGAAGAAAGTGAGAAGCTAATATGGTTGATTAATGAGAGTCTTTGATTTCTAGACAGATTTAACATTAGCAGTACCGGCTCTTCTAAGAAATCCAAAGGATATAGTCTAGTTGCAAGATAATAAAAACTTACATTCTAACTGCTAATGTTAAATCTGTCTAGAAATCAAAGACTTTCATTAATCAACCATTTTAACTACTCACACCACTTTCTTCAAAATTCTAATGGTCAATCCACGAGACTTGTTCCCTTATCACTAACCCCCACCAACATCCCACACACAACTGACCAAATATAAGAAAAGAGGCTTTCCATTCCTAACCACACTGCCTGATGAGACATTGAAGTTTCAATGTCAAAACAAATTTACCATTAGTAGTGGATATATAAAAAAATTATGTACATGTTATAAATATAATTTATAGAGACTCTGACTGACACCAAATCGGTCGAGTTTTCGATCCCGGCCAGAAGCAAGTGGATATGTCTAGCCAAACTGATGAGCTGTGATATAGCGAAACAGGCTTATATCTGGATGACTAATATATATATATAAACAGTTTTTGGTCAGAGTTAAATTAAACCAGTAAACAATTGTATTAAATAGTGCTCAATACACATTTAAAGAAAAATTAAGCTATAGCTTCAACATGCAGTGCTTTTAAATATCACAATTAGGAAAATCAGTCAATTGCTACACTACCACAGTTTCAACCTTTCAGTATCATCAGGTGTTATAAATAAAAGATTTTCTAACACTTTATTTTTGAACGCACATCAGGACATTTAAAATAATGAGAGGATTACTCCTAGTAGCAAAATTGTATTAAATGGGGATTAAATAAATTATACAAACTTTTATTCAAGCTTGCATGAATCCAAAATGTAATTTCTAATTTGTAGACATCGAGACATGATTTCAGACCTTTCATTTAGTAATTTTGTTACTCTGAAAATATTAACTAGAACATTTGCAAAACTAAAAAAGTTACTAAATGAAAGGTCATAAATCATGTCCAGATGTCAACACATTAGAATGTACAATTTGGGTTCATATGTGGTGATACCGAGCAAAGTGAGGGACCGGATGTTTGCACTCTCATGACTAAAAAGCAGATGACCAAAACTCATTGGTGTGCACTCCAGCTCTGCGCAGATGTTCTGGTTGAAAACTAAAAATGAATTAAATATCAAATTCCAGTTCGTGAGCCTACGCAAATTTTATTTATCTGCCAATGGAAAGCCCAGAATCAAATATGGATGTGAATTCCCAAATGATCTGCTGTGATCCAAAAGACGAAATAAAAAGCTGATACAGAAAGCATTGCCAGACACACACAGACAGACTCAAGAGAGATGAGTGCAATTAGTATCTCCCTTGACTGACGTCAAGCAACTTACTATGTTCGCCTCCCTTCCCTCTCATCTTATTCTTCGCTGTCTCTAACTACTTACTGACCAAAGGACATTCCTTACTTACAATGCTCCCACATACCTAAGCATTAATTCTCTTTCCAGCATTTTATTGCCATGAACATTTTAACATCTGTTGGACCCATACTTAAAGGATTACTTTAATTGTAAAACCCTTAATTGAGATGTGCATATATAAAACGTTTCTAAACTCTATTTGCTTTTCTTGGTTTATAACTTTTCTTTATGACTTATAGTGGGATATCTACAATGAGGCCAAATTCCGTTAATCTGCAACAACATACAACTCCTCTCCACAAGAAAGCCTACCCACCATACATATAACACAGATGAAGTATGTGTAATCTATTTACTACCTCTCCAATACAATTTTGCTATTCTTGACAAGAAAATTTAAAACGAAGCTGATCTTGAAATCAGCTGATCTTTAAAATTTTGATTATACATTCATTTTTAAAATTTTCTATTTCCACAACTTAAAATTTGGTGCTCACATGTTTTTTCTAGGCAGTTGCACAATTCACAGTGTATTTTATGCAGTTTATATTTTCTATACTTTACTGTGCTGTAGTATGCTTGTTATTTATTCTTCTATTAAGTTTTGGGCAGCAATCTTTCTTTTAAACAGGGTTCATTCAAAATAACTGACAAGGAAGATTTTATTATTTCTTTAATTTAATTTTTCCAGTATTCTTAGAGGTTTCTTTTTTTGCTGAAGATAAGGAATGTGAAAATAATCCATAATTTTGGCTTTCCAAGTACTTTCAGCCACTTCACAGGCCATTTTCAAGAATGTTATTTTTTTCTTGAAAATGACGAGTGAAGTGGCTGAAAGTGCTTGGAAAGTAAAAAATTATGTAATATTTTTACATTCCTTATCACACAAACCCTACAAATAAACCCTAATCCTAACTAGAACAAATTAATGCCCTTTTCATTATTTTGAAAGAAAAATTCATCAATGTGTGACACAAGAACATGGGGTTATAAAAAAGTCATTACCCATATATATATTAAATTGCCATATTTGTTCTTTATGTTACTAGCAGGATAGCCCGGCATTGCTCGGGTGTAGTAAAACCTTGAAAACTAATCCATGGTCCTGGAGCTCAGACTCAGCTTAAAGAATGTTTGTACAAAGTTTGTTGAGAATCGGATAAAAATTGTGAATTTAAATAAAGGACATACAGAAAGATAAACAGATACACAAACATCTTGTCTTTTATATATATATATATTATCGATTTTCTGCACTACTGTAAGAACTGCAACCTTGAAACTTCTATCATTTCTTGTATCTTTGTCTATGAGGATATCAAATTTGATTAAAATTGGACCACTCCTTCTATAACCTGATTTTTTTGATTCCCGATTTTCGATATTTATCGAGGGTACCTCGACACAAAACCTAGCTATGCACACTCGCAGATGCTTATAGTACAACTGTAAATTTTCAAGAAAATCCGTTTAGCTGTTTCGGAGTCTATAGGTAATGGATACACACACACACACACACACATACACACACACACACACACAGACACAAAGTTCCATTTATAAATAAATTTAGATAGAAAACATGATGACCACAATATCATTTTCTACTCTAACTTTATTTGTGCTTGTTCCAAAGAAGGCCACTGGCAGAACATATATATATTAGTCATCCACATACAAGCCTATTTCGCTGTATCACAGCTCATCAGTGTGGCGAGATGCATCCACTTGCTTCTGGCCGGGATCGAAACTCGACCAATTTGGTGTCAGTTGGAGTTGCTACTCCCTATTGAATAGGGGTTAATGCCAAAATAACTGATTTTCAGTAGATTACTGATAGGTAGGCATTTTTGGTGATAAGGTTTTTGTCATAAAGTGCTTGATATTATTAACATAGAGCATTATTAGAATTAATATGGAAAGGTTTTACATTCAACTGAGTAGTATTGTTTCAGCCATATCGACTTCAAATTTTTGTGAAGGCATTATTATGATGTCTTCCCTCTTTCTGCTTATTCATATTCTTAAGAAACGTGTTATTGTGTGTATAATTTTGTGTATATAATTTATATATCCCTGTAGTTGCATGTGAATATGACAATAAAGATGATGACAACAGTCCAAACAATGCAACAGTGACCTGCATATATCATTCAGTCAGTCAGTTAAGTGCCATATGTGATACAGGCTTAGACAATTATCTTGAAAAAGACATGACTGATTGGACAGAAGATTTTCCTGCTGTAGGTTGCCATAACTTTCTGTGGTAAACTGTTTGCCAAGAGAAATTTAGAGATGTACATTCTTCTATGTAAAATTGTCTGGAATCATTATTGTGTTGGGACGCCCGCACCTATTCGGCTATAATGGACTATTCCATTACTATGTAAAGTAATGGTGGCATCTACGTGAGGAGAGTGTGCTGAGCAGCCGGTGACGACTTGGAAGTACCCATTGCTCATACTATGTCTTATGACGGTTGAGACGATTAACCTTTATTCTTGTATTGGATACTAATAACCTTTTTAAATACTATTTTCATGGAATACAACAATTAACCTATTCCTGTTGTTGAGTTATTTATTCTTACTCACGACATAACATATTGCAAAGAGGTTTTTTTAACTCTTAGAGGAAAATTCATGCAAGTTCTTTTTCATTCTTCCCAAATTTCCTTAAAAAGAGGAAATGTAAGCAGAAACTTCATTTTATTGATTCATAGTCAAGTTCCAGCAAAATTTATACTAATTTCTTGGAACTCAATGAAGAAATGAATTGTTTTCTTTAGAATCCAATCTGTCCTGCTATTTAACCCATAGCTGAAGACTGAAAGACTTAATATATAGTAGAAAATCTTTACTTTTTCTTTTAAATAAAAATGTTCTCAACTAATAGAAGGATGAGTCAATTTTAAGAAATACAAAAATAGACTATCAGGTAAAGTTCAAGTTAAAAATGAATCATAAAGTAAAACTCAAGTAACTAGAACATACTGTAGTTTTTTATCTACTGTGCAATAACTTTCAGTATTTTATTGCAGGTGGCATGATATGCTTCTAAGATTGCCAATCCAGTATCTTGACATTAATTGGGTTATGCTTATCAAAAACATTTGTAAAAATATCTGGAGAAATTTAGAGAAGTAAATTCTTCTTTAGAAAATTGTCTGAAACCATTATTGTAAAGAATTTTTTTAAACTTTTAGAGGAAGATTCATGCAAGTTCATTTTCATTCTTCTCAAATTTCCTTAAAAAGAGGAAACATAAGCAAAAACTTCATTTTATTGATTCATCGTAAAATTCCAGCAAAATTTATACTGTAATTTCTTGGAACTCAATGAAGAAATGATTTGTTTTCTTGAAAAAAAAAAAAAAGAATTCTGGTCACTGGATCAATTTAGATCAATTGTCAGAATGAATAAGGCATATGATCAATAAAAATAAATATGCAAATAGTTATATAGATATTGTTAAGTTTATACTTACACATGATGATGACTATGTATATCTGTATAGATGTTGAATGTATATATTCATGTGTGTCGATAATGGAGTTTAATTGAAAAGTGAACACATCACTTCATCCAATCTATGCGTGTTCAGATGTGTGTGTGTGAATATGTATGCATATAGAAGGAGGCCATGAATCAATTTGAAATGAACAAACAGATATTTTCTTCCAAATTTAGCATCTGTTCGTAAGCAAAAATCATGAGTGCAAAAAGGTTAAAGAAATGGTGCATCAGAAAATGAGATGATGGAAGAGATTTTGATTTAAGCATAATTCCATAATTTATTGAAATCAAATTTTGTACTGTTGATTTACTGTGACTGAGATTTTGACTTGTAATAGACTGTGACCGAGTTCTCTACTGGTAATTTAGTGCAACCAAGTGTTTTACTGATAATTGATTCAGATCAAGTTTTTAATAGTAATTTAGTGTGACCAAATTTTCTACTGGTAATTGATTTTGATCAAATTTTTTAATGGTAATTTACTGACTTAATTTTCTGCCAAAAATTAATTTAGATCACTTATTCTACTGGTAATTTAGTGCAACCAAGTGTTTTACTGATAAGTGATTTAGATCAAGTTTTTAATAGTAATTTAGTGTAACCAAATCTTCTACTGGTAATTTAAGTGTGACCAAATTTTCTACTGGTAATTGATTTCGATCAAATTTTTTAATGGTAATTTACTGACTTAATTTTCTGCCAAAAATTAATTTAGATCACTTATTCTACTGGTAATTTAGTGTGACCTAATTTTCTACTATTAATACAGTTTGACCAAGTTTTCTACAGGTAATTTAGTTTGATAAAGCTTTCTACTGATAATTGATTAAGATCAGATTTTTCTACTAGTAATACTGTGACTGAGTTTTCTACCAGTAACTGATTTAGATCAATTTTTCTACCAGTAATGCTGGGATGTGCGTTGTGGCGCAGTGGATATCGGCTCGGAATGAGAAATCGGAGAGCCGAGTTCAAATTCCAGTTGAATTCCTTGCATTCACTTACACGCAAATACCCTTGACAAAGGTATTAATCCATCTATTCCTTCCAGTTATGGGTTAAATAACAGGACAGATTGGGTTCTATAGCCTTGGTCGGCAACCAGTCTACCGCAGAAAGCAATGGCAACCTACTGCAGGATAATCTTCTGCCCAGTCAGTCATGTCTGTTTCGAGACATGATCGCCCAAGTGTGTATCACGTATGGCACTCAACTGACTGAATGCTGTGTTCCATCAGGACATTAATTCTCTACAATTTAGTGTTTAGTGACATTTGTCTTTTTGTTATCTGACCTCTTCCCTCACCATTTATTCTAATATGCTGCTTAAGTGGATAGTTTGCTACCTACTCCCTTTTTCTTTTGATTTATTCTTTGAGTAACAAATTCTTAAACTCCTCTGTCCATATTATGTCCCGAAGAAATTTCAACTGTCTCTAAATGATTTTGTGTATAACTATCCTTTGTTTTTCAATTTTCCTTAAGACTTTTTCATTACTTAAGCATTTCATTCCTATTTATCTAGAGCTCTTTCAAAAAAAATCTAAAGGATCAGCAATATTATTGGTTCAAATCCGGCACCTTGGTTTCAGTCACTTTCACAGCATTGTAAAATCGTTTCTCTGTGCCTTTTCTATAAATACTTTGATGGTAATTGTTCAGATGAGCGCTTCACTATGATACCTAGTTATTTTGAATTTAAGTGCATCACTAGACTGGCAATAATGTCCCATCAATTTACAGTTAAGCTGTCTTGATGTAATCATAATTTCTATCTTGTCAGTTTCTTTTCTCACACTTTTCACTTGTGGAACTCCCTTCCGTCTCCATGCTTTTGAGCCATCTTTAATCTTTAAAATTTAAATGCAATGTTAATCTCTATCTACTGTCCTGATTACATTTTTTTGGTTCTTGCTACTTAGTAATGTTTCTGTTTTCAATTCTTCTCCACCTATTATATTTTAGTGACTCTACTGCCTTGCTTGAGGTGAACTTGAAAAAAATATTAGCAGAGAGAATAACAGTTATTCAGCCCAGAAGGAAAACAAATTAGGGAAATGTAAATAAGTATGATATGAGAAATCAACAATAGTAAATTGTGGTGATACTGACTGAGCAAAAGCGATGGACCAGATGTTTGCTCTTTCACGGACAAAAAGCAAATGACTAAAAGTCGTCCGTGCACATCCGGGTTCGCACAGCTGTTCCAGTTGAAAAATAAAAATTAATCAAATATCAAATTTCCATTTCACGAGCCTACATGAATTTTATTTACCAGCCAATGGGAAGCCCAGAATCAAATTCAAGAGTGAAATCCCAAACAAACTGCTTTTGATCCAAAAAGCAGATATAAAAAGCTGAGACAGAAAGCACCCAGCAGACAGACCGAAGGAGACAGACCTCAGGAGAAGAGTGTAATCGATATCCCCTTGACTTAAGTCAAGCGGCTACTATGTTCGCCTCCCTTCACCTCTCCTTACCTTCTTCCCTGGCTCAAAACTACTTACTGACCTAAGGAGTGACTACATCAAAGACATTCCTCACTCTCCACATTCCTAAGCCTTAAATCTCTTTCAGCTTGTTATTTGCCATGAACATTTTAACCTCCGTTGGACCTATATTCAAGTTATTACTTGAATTGTAAAAACATTAATTGATATGTATATATATATAAATGTTATTTTCAACTCAAATTGCTTTCCTTGATTTTATAATCATTTTATGACTTATAGTGGGCTATCTACCACAAGGCTAAATTCCGTTAACCTGCAACGGTATACAATTACCCTTCACTAGAACGGACTCCCATTACAATGGGAAAATAATAGAATAGATAAGCAACCCACTATAAAATCAACAATAGTAAATACACACAACTCTACATTTGCAGTAATTATACATAGAAGTATGGATTGTAAAATAGATATTAGTAATGAAAAAGAAATTAATGAGACAATTCCAGCCAACTTTGCATTTAGTTTCTACCAATGACCTTAAAAAGAACCTTAATCTATCTCTTCTTTCTACCAGCTATATAAAAAATAGTAGAGTAGACGTGGCTTTGTAGCCTTGGCTGAGGAGGACAATTCAGAATTCAAGGTAGTTCGGCATGGAACTAACAAAACAACCTCCCCACAAAAAAAAGCCTTCTTTCTGTTAAAATTGTCCAGTGTTGTTGCAGCCCCGTGTTCTACAGGGAGTCAAGAAATTTTAGCAGGATTAGTCAGATTGAGGCAATAAAAATAAAAGCAACAAAGAAGTATATATAAATAAATGCATGTGCATTTAACATAAACACACACTTATTATACATAAGTCAAAAATATTTAATGACAATACTGTGAACACTTGCATAATATATCCATACAAAATGTACAAATTCACAAAATTATAGATTTAAAGAAACATACATGCCAAAATAAATTTTGTCAACTGAGACAGCCAGACACTGAGGAATCAGTTTGACAGAAATGATCTCAGAAGACATTTGATATGGAAGTAAAAAAAGAAGATTCTCACGTTTTTATAGATTAGCTTTTTTTCTCAGAATAAACTGCTGACAATTCTAGGATTGTGAATATTTATATATACCTTTGTATGTATGTACATGTGCACAGAAAACTTAACTCTTTACAGAGTGATTTTATTTATAAATTTTAACAGTTTTAAGCTGACTCAATTTTAAATTTAATTTGTGAACTATTTACACAAGTACATACCTGTATAAGATGTGCGTTGTGGTGCAGTGGATACTGACTCAGAATGGGAGCCGAGTTCAAATTCTGGTTGAATTCCTTTCAATCACTTGCACACAAATACCCTTGGGAAAGGTATTAATCCATTTCTTCCCTCCAGTTATGGGTTAAATAATAAGATAACTTGGGTTATATAGCCTTGGTCGGCAACTAGTCTATCGCAGAAAGCAATGGTAACCTATTGCAAGATAATTTTCTGCCCAGCCAGATTGCCCAATGCATGTATCACGTATGGCACTTAACTGACTGACATGCCTGTATATCATATATACACACTTGTGCAAAATAATTGAAACATTTGCTTTAGTTTTTTTTCTTTCATCATATGGTCAGTTTTAGTCCCACTGGAGTGACAGGGTGTAATTTCAAGTTTTTCCTCAGATTAGGTCTTTTGCAGTGGTATGCAGTAATATGAATCTATTTTTGGGGTGTATGATGAAATTTGTTTGTCCTTCAAAAATATTGTATCATCTGCGATTACATCAGATTTTGATCACGCCCAGACACTATTGTTGTGACAATGAATTAGTTGTCCTATGGCTATTGTCAGTGATGGACATTTTTCTAAGGAAGAGTACAAAAATTGTAACACTGCATTAACACATTGGCAAGCTTTACAGAGAGATTGCAAATATTGTTGGTGTCAGCCTTTCAACTGTCACTCATGTCATCAAAGTGATGAAACAAACTAGATCCATTTGTCCAAAACGTAAAGGAAATGCAGTTGGAAGAGAGAAACAATGCCAAGAGATAACGTATACATGATCAGGGACAGTATGAAAGACAATATTCAACAAGGGTGTAAATTCTGCTAAGATTTTACCATATTGTAGAGCCATAAATATGTATTCTAAAAGCTAAGCAAAGCACTAAGAAAGAGAAAAATTCATTAGAAACAAAAAATAGAGTGCTGGATATTTATGTGATACACATCCACTTATATGACAGTGAATACTGGACAAATTTCCTTCTCACAGATGAGAAAACTGGAAGCAATAGAAATGTTGTTCTACAGAAGGATACCAAGAATTCTATGGATTGAATAAGTAAGTCTAAAATAAAATGGTAACAAAAAGCACTTATGCTCAGAATCAGGAAAAGATAGAAGAAATCTTGAACACAGAATGAGGAAGGGAGGCTTGAAAAATTTAATCTTCACTGGGTATATTTAGGGCAAGAGAGATAAAAGCAGCAAATTACCTACCTATTGAGTTTGTATGAATTGAGGCAGAACTGGGATAGTAGTCTTAGCAAAGAGAGAAAACTGCTAAGTCTCGCAAGAGATAGTAAACTTTACAGAGTCATGATCACCCATATTCTGAAAGGACATTGTATAGAAAGAGAAAAGGCATTTTTACTCTTAACTATAATGTTTGTTTCTAGGTAAAGAAAATGCAATGAAATTGTCAAAATATATTACAAATGTTGAAACAAGATCTTGCTCAATAAACTGAGTGACAACACTTCATGAGACAAACATAAAAATGTTCACTGAGAAGAAATTTCACTGAATATAAATAATGCCAAACTGTTAAATCCACTTTGGCAGGAAGGGAGACAAGATACTGCCACTGCTCAGAACATATCCATTGAGCTGAGGAGTGGGAGTGTAATATCTTCAGAAGTTTGTTAGCCAAAGATGGTGAGTTCAATCCTTGGTAAGATCACAAGAGTCAGCATAGTTAACAGTAAATATAACTCAATCTGCATGTTCTTGCCTCTTGACCAATTCTAGTGTTGTTGAAATTAAAATCTTCATCGAAACAAGGTTAATTCATTTTAGAACAACTCTGAATTCAAAAACTGGGGAGGGTAATTTGGTGACCTTTTGTGCTCCAGTTTTTTTTGTGTTTGCTTCTTCTAAAAAATGTGGTTGGTTCTGTAAATGCCTTCACTGCAATAATCAAATTATATTCACAGGATAGTCTGACAGATTAAATAGATGAATTTAATGAACAGTATATTTTTCTGTGCCATATCTTTTCAGGACGTAAGCAGTCATAACTCTCCATTAATTTCTTTTCTTTATTATCTGTGAACTGCCATGTCATTTTGAAAAGAATGGTGGAGGGATTTTCTACTGGATTCTGCTCAATTCATAGTTAAAAACACTAATAAGAAGGAAGAGCAATAAAAGAAATAGAATTATGAAGACAGAAAATGTGGCAGGGGCGATGTCACCCCTGAAATAATAATTATGATAATAAAGGAGAATGTTCTGTAAAACAGAAAAAAACAAATAACAAAATAAAAGAGAGATTATCTTTGAATAACCAAGATGTTGAGACACTGTAAAACCTTTGAAATGTACATATACAGAAAGTTAATTGAGAAATACAATCTTTTTGTAAGTATACAAACAATATCATATTACTAATGAAATAGTAATACTTTAGAACTTTTCAAGAGAAATGGAATTTGACACTATAAAATCAAAGTTAAATCTAAAGATGTTTTGATCTAGGACTTTGTTTTGAACAAAATCTCTGTAGTTTACAAAAAGAATGTCAGAATAATTAATAGCAAGGTGATAAAAAAATAGCCTTTTGTTGTAAACCTCAAAAACCAGTCAGTGACAAAATAAATTGTTTATTCTAAGAGATTTGAAATAGTACTTTAAAAGTATGTTATAGGGGGTGGTTGGTGTGATTGAGCTAATGGGAGAAATTAATAATCGGGTTGTATTCTAAGACCACAAACCTTTATTTAAGCATGTGTTTGTATGAACACTGACAGACGCACCAGAAGACGGGTCAAAGAGATGGGTGGATGAGAAGAGTAGAGAGACAAGTCAATAAGATGAGATAAGACGAGAAGAGTAGGAGAGAAGAGTTGAGGTTTGACTGTCTTTGAATGCAGTTGAACTGAGTTGAGAAACATCAGAGATTGAAAGGAAGTGTCTGTCATATGCTGCTGACACTGATGGCAAAGAAGCAAAATATTGCTGCTAACATCTAAATACCACTACTTCTACTACCACCAATACTATTTCTACCATTACTATTACTGAGAACAGGAACATCAAAGGTTGTAATAGTTGCACTAAGAAAAGACCAAAAAGAGTTAATCAAAGGCCACATCACTCTTTTATTGAAATTATCTGAAGTATTTGTATTTTACTTGGTCATTGTTCATATACAAGAGACGTTAAATTTTGTGCAACAAGAATTGTTTTTTTGTGTTTGTTTGTTATATATAAAAAAATTTTTGTCCTTCCGAAATTGTATCAAAATTGTATACTTGCTTCCTGAACAGCTACAATCTCCAAGAATTTAAATGTAAAGTCAATAGTCATCTTCTATGTCACTAATTTGCATCCTCTCTCTCATGCTTCTTTCTCCGTCCACTCCACTCTCATCAGTATTCTCATCCTTCTCTTACCCTCTTCCTGACACCTCCTAAAACCTGTCACTCGCTCTCCAGGATAAAATAATCACAACATGGCTGCAGAGTGGTATCGAACTGATATTGGAAACCAAAGACTTGTGTTTAACCTGTAATACTAGACCATACTGAACCAATGGATGGTCTGGTGGAGTGCATCAGTCCAATGGGGTAAGGATACGATGTTAATTGATAACAACTGACATTGCAGTTAAAATTTTGAAGAACAAAGTTTACTGGGAGCCAAGAAGTTAGAAGAGAGTTCTACAAATGAGAAGTGTGATAGAAAAAATTATTAGCATAGAACTTATGGTTACCTCTAGCCATTTCAACTGTAAAATGATGAAACCTTTGTTCCAATCTAGTAAAGGGCAGAAATTCATAAAATCCAGATACTATAGAGGGAAGTTTATTAGAACAATTGCCATGAAAATATTCATAGATTAGGCGCAGGGAGTCCCCATTTTGCTGGTGGTAAAGTGACTAAAACCAAGATGCCAGGTCAGGACCAATAATATTGCAAATTCTTCTTTGGATTTTACTAAAAATCTCTAAATATATCGCAGAAGCATTAAGCCAGATGCAGCAGAAATATTCAAAACATGGACAAATAGTAAACTTAAAAATATGTAAGTTAGATTCAGGCAATAAAAATTGTCTGGCACAACAAAGTGAACCAACCTAACCAACCAGAACTAGCATTTAATTCAATATTATCTTTCCAGTTCATATCCAGTGGAAAACTTTAGTCCAAAAAACACAACAAATAATTTTTCTAGAGGTTAGCATCAGCCATACTGATGTAAGTCAAAAAGAGTTTTCTCAGACAATTAAAACAGAACAGTTTCATTTTGGAGGTATTAAAATTACCAAGCAATTCCTTGCCCCGTTTAACACCAGAAAATAGGTCATTATTTAAATCAGCTGCTAATTTGATCTTATTGAACTGATCAAACTTACTTTTAAGGCATTTGTTAGTTGTTGTGTCATCATCATAAATAAAGAGTTGAGAACTGATGACATCAGGAATATTTGCTGATGAAAATTAAGAACAACATAGGTTAAAGGTTAGAGCCTGAAGTAACACCTACATTAATGGAAAAAAATCTATAAGAGTGCCCATTCAAGATAACTTTCATTTCACGATTTGGTAAAATAACTGAATCAGTTCAAAGATTTGTCCAGACATACCCTAATCATTTAACTTGTGAAGGCCAGTATACCAAATTTTTTCAAATGCGTTAGAAATATCCAGCACAATAGCCTGAGTCTCAACATTTTTATCTAAGTAATCTTTAGTATATCAACAGCTAACCTTGAGAAGCAAAAGACATATTACTTATCTCAAAGAAGAAAATATTTTTAGATCATAAAAATTTGGGGGAAATAATAATGATTTAGTGATACAAGTTTTACTAATTAACCCACTGCTGGGGGGTCAAGAAAAGAAGTGGATATTTTCCCAAGAGAGGAACTCAGCTCTCCAAGTTAAAATTCTAAGCTATCTTTTATACCATCTGCACACCCAAGCTTAAAACACCTGGTATTCTCAAGTGGTCTCCCACTGACCAGACTTGATGTTGCAACTTTGGTGATCATATATCAGAATAGGTGTTTTAATGATGACATGACCATTAGCACTAGCTAATAAGAGAATGAACCAATTTAAAGTGAGCAAACTAAGGGTGTCCAGATTTGATTGAAAATGTAGAATTTTGAAGTTATCTTTTTCTCATGAGTACCTCAAATTAACTCAGCTTATTTTAAAATCTAATCCCCAAAAAGACAAGTTAAAATTTAGTCCTGAACTTTCAGAAATAGCCAACATGTCAACACTGAAATAAACTTGTGAGAGTACTAAGGGTTAATAATTCAAATCAGTAGAAAATATTTTATTCATGATTTATCTGACAAAAGGCAAGCAAATAGAGTATTGCTGCCTTATCTGGGCTGCTGCTACCCAATCTTCACTGTCAAGCCTTGACATCTTTACTGTTGATTGTAATATCTTAAAAAAAGTATGATTTGTGTAAATAAATTCAATTTTACATGAAGCTCCCTTATAAGTGCGTGTAAATTCAAATTGAGAGCTGTTGTTAACTGGGTCTAGTAATGGCTTGTCAATTTTAAAACCTTTAAAACAAAACTTCTCTCTATAAAATATATGAAAAAACACTTGATGACTGAAAGATTCATGAAAAGAATTTTTCAAATTTGATTACAAAGGGTGAGGGGTAAATAAGAGCTGTTCACGAGTTTCTGATTAAGAGCTCTAAGCTATTTTTCTAACCATTTTCATCATCCAGATTTCTGGGAGTCAGGCCAACATTTTCATGACTGGGAGCAAAACAAAAACGATATATTCTGATTGTTTCCTCTATAGAAATATAAAGAAATGAACAGACAAACTTAATAAACAGTATTTTTACCATGCTGTATCTACTTATGACACAGGCATTCATAATTTTCCATTGATTCCTTTTCTTTGTATCCATGAATTTCTTACTGCATTCTCCTTGATTTAGAGTTCTCCTCCTAAACTGATTACCACACAATAATCCAGTCTACACTGCATTTATTTGGAGTGTAAAGAAGAGATAGATTCATTCCTTTGAATTCATATATATCTAAACATATATATATTAACATTTTCTCAGCTCAATGAGTAAAAATGAGTTGAGCTTTACATAGGAACTGTGAGAAAGATTGCTATAAATTAAGCACCTCATGGTCATGAAAATAAAAAAAATATTCAATTTTATAAACATATCTTAAAAGAATTTTAAATTTTTATAAAGATTGATAGGGAATATCTCAATTGCTCTGTAAATTCACTGTAATGAGATCCCTTCATATAGAAACAAAAAAAAAATGTTCATCACCTGATTTATCTATATAAAAAATATTTTGAATTTTGAAATTTTTATTGTGCTGTTTTTTTTTCCCTATATTTCTATTAAATAAATAAACAAATGAACAACATTCTTTTGATGCAACATCTCTTTATCTTCAGAACATATGTAATCATAGCTCCTTTCTTTATTATCTGTGAATTGCTATGTCTTTCTTGGAAAGGATGGTGGAGGTGTTTCTTTACAGTTTCCTGTGAATTTCTCACAGCATTAGTTTTGAATATAGAGTTCTCCTCCTAAAGTGATTGCTACACAAGAATCCAGTTGATACTTAAATTAGCTAGGGTGGAAAGAATCAGTGGATTCTTTTCCATTCAAATATATCTAAACCAATTTTTGTCAACCCTTTTTTTTATCTCACAGCACACTTGAATCTATAGTTAAATTTTCATGAAACATTTAAATAATGATTATCACTAGCAGAGTCTTTTAATTTTTGTTTCTCAGTTAAAAATTTGTCCATTTTGATTGAATGCATGTGCCTGATATACGTATACCTCACACATCATGATAAGACATTGGCAAAGGTGTTTTCATCAAGCTAATATCTTACCATTATCGTAGGTGTAAGAGATATTTCTGCTACATCTTGTATTTTAAGAAAACACATTGTATGAGCACATTTGTTTTGGTTTCCATAGGGGGATCAATTTGTTATGAATTTACAAAGCAAACTAACCACCCCCTATTGACGTTTATAAAATTTTCTTTCACTCAATATCTGTAATCTGACATTCTTAATCTATAGTGAGAGGAAAAAACACTTTATAAAAGGTGATTATTTCTGTTCCACCAAAATAGCTTCATGGCCTCAAAAAAGATTTATTTATTTATTTGCAGGTTATTTAAAGCCAGAAAATATATTTAGATTGCAAGAATTTTTATTTTGCAAATAATAATGGTTTAGTGATACAAGTTTTACTAAATAACCCATAGCTGGATCCATACCTAACCAGAATTTGATAAACAAGAAATTGTAATGTGTATATAAACTGGGGGATCAATTTTATATTACTCTCAATATATGAAGTGATCCCTCATTTTTAGACAACATTAGTTTTTATACATTTATATTCCAGAGAATGTAAATAAATCTGAATGACATGCCCATGTAGCTAATCAGTATTTGATTCATTTTCTATGGCTTAACAACCCTTTAAGATTATTTAAAGCCAGAAATTATTTTTAGATTGTAAGAGTTTTTCTTTTTGGAGATAGTATTAATTTAGCATTACAAGTATTATTAATTAACCCATAGCTGGGGGGGAAAAAGAGGCAGATTCATAACTTTCCCAAGCATATTTGTGTGTAAGTGAATATAATGAGTCCAACTGGAATTAGAACTCATTTCTATAAATTCCAATTCTGAACCAATATCTATTACGCCACCTGCACTTCCATACTTACAGCACCTGATATTCGTAAGTGGTAACCCATCTAGGTAGTGGTCACATTGAAACACCAGTTCCTGTACAATCATCAAGTTTAGCAATCTTCTTTCAGATTGAAGATAGTCATTCATCAGATCATATAGATTATCAAATCACAAAGAACTTTCTTCTTCTATGTGCCTTGTCCCTTCAGGACGTAGGCGATCATGGCCTTCCACTTTTCCCTATCCCCTGTTACACCATGCAATCCTTGTTCTGTCATCCACCTGATTAGGTCCTTCAAATATGTTATCCGTTGCTTTCCCCTGTCTCTTTTTCCCTCTATCTGGCCTGTTAGTATCAGATTCTCCAAGCCCGCCTTCCTCATCGCATGTCCCAGAAACTTCAGCTGTCTCTTCCTGATGCTCAGTATTAATTTCCTTTTTGTTTCTATCATTTCCAAGACCTCATCATTGCTCACATGCTCGATCCATGATATTCGTAGCATCCTTCTGTAGAACAACATTTCAGTTGCTTCAAGTTTATCCTTCATCTTTGATGGTATTGCTCAGCATTCACTGCCATATTGAAGGACAGACAGCATGTAGCAATCCAGTACTCTCTTCCTAGTTTCTAGCGAAATTGTCCTGTTTGTCAATACTTTACTTAAATTCTGGAATGCTTCCTTTGCCATGCCAATTCGCCTTTGGATCTGTGTCACACTTTCCGTCTTCTGTTATAACACTTCCCAGGTATTTAAATTTTTTTTTTTCAAAGAACTTTAATAAACAGTAAAAACCCTATCATTTGGAGACAACATTAATATCTAACAAGTTGCAAGAAGGAAAAATAATGGTATAATTAATGTGTTCACTTCCTCACAACCTTAAACAAAAGTTTAGCACGGAAAGAATTTATCAATATTAGAAAGAACAATAAAAGTGAATGTCAGAAGTCTACTTTTCTTTAAAAAATAAAAACTGCTCTAAGATGAAGAATCAGGTGAACAGTTTCATATCTGAACATCTTAAACCTGAAAACAATCACTTTCCTTCTTTCCCCCTTGATGTTTAGGTCCTGTTCTTTTTAATAGAGATGTGGGTCTCATTTCATCATCTGCTATGTCTGAGTCACTGTTGCTATCATTCATAGGCTAATCTATTGTATGATCCTGATCTGAAAAACTTATCCTTTCTTCTCTGTCAAGATCTTCCTCTAGCACAATGTCTTTCTCTTCAGTTATGATTATATGTCAACAAACAACTCAATATAACACAGATATTGATAATTCTATATCTGAACATCTGGAAGCTAGGGTAGAGTTTGGTGTGCAAAAAAAACTTGACCCACACCACTTAGATATAACATGACAACAGGTGCTATGATCAGGCTGACCATGCCTACCACTCCCTAACCTGGCTGGGCATCATGAGCACACCAAACATCAGTTGCTGTCAAGTTCTCCTATTGGGTAAATGTGAGTATGCTGTATGCTGGTTTTTTTCCTTTTTGTAATGTTTGTGACTTTATATAGTAACAATGTCAAAAGGAAGTGCAGACCCCATTCTTATAGGTAACAGTGAAAAAAAAAGCCTCTTGATATCAAGAACACAAAAGGTATAACTTTGGCAGAAGCTTGATCATGGTGTTTCTGTGTGACACTTTACAGAGAAATATGGTGTCAGAACAACTACAGTATATGAATTAAAAATAACAGAAAGACAAGTTAAATTTTATAGTGAAAGTGATGACTATAAACTAATGAACACTCAGAAAATATGAGATACAGGGTGCGGTGGATGAATTGTCACATAAATTATGCAAAAATGAAAATAACACTAGCATCTCATATATATTTACTAAAATTTTACAAAAATATCCTGAAATACTAGAGAGTAAATGTACTAATAAAATTGCCATTGGCTTTAACCACAATATTCAGATAACTTCAGAATCTCTTGTAACTCTTCTGGATGGATCCCTTTGTTTAAATTGATAAATGCTGCCTTCATCTTTGCTTTCAAGTCATCTTTGGTGTTATAAGCAGTTTTATTGGTCTCTTGCTCAACTGCACCCTGCACATGACAATCAAGAAGAAGACGAAAGGTTTTTGTGGTTTGATAATCTATATGATCTGATGAATGACTATCTTCAATCTGAAAGAAGATTGCTAAACTTGATGATTGTACAGGAACTGGTGTTTCAATGTGATATTACTGTATGACCACTGGGGATTTAGGTGGCCAGATGTAAGACGTGATGTAGTCACAATAATTGTCCATGACTGAGTTCTTTTTCATGTATGGCATAGTGCAGATACCTGTTTCCAGACATAGGGTTTTCCTTCTCAAGGCACTTTATGTAAGTTTCCATGTTGAATCTGAGGCCCTGTGGGAAGATGAATGGATGCATAATGTTGCCATCATAAGTAATCACTCCAATCACCATGACGTTGATTGGATATATCATCCAAATCTTTCTGAATCATTTGCATTATCCTCCTTAATAATGACACTCAAACACTCTGAAATGCATGTAATGAAGCTTCTCGTATGAATGCCCTGCAGTACAGCAAGCCATTTTCAAATTTCTGGTAGAGTTAATAGTGCCATGGTGCGCTTTTACTCACATACTGTGCCCAACTGATCCAACTATCCTGTGCAGACGAGAAAATTAAAAACAAACAATATGCGTACAATAAATTAATAATATAAAATAGTGACATTTTACTCATCCCCGCTTTTATGGCAAAATAAGCTACAATACCTAATATCTGTAGATTTTCTTTACCTCCATCTTTGGAAACTATCTTACATAAATGTCAGGAAAGTGACTGTATTGGGCAACAGAGAGACAGGTGTGGAACATATATTTTAGTAAGTGACAGAGAGACAGGTGTGAACATATATTTTAGTAAGTGACAGAGAGACAGGTGTGAACATATATTTTAGTAAGTGACAGAGAGACAGGTGTGAACATATATTTTAGTAAATGACAGAGAGACAGGTGTGAACATATATTTTAGTGAGTGACAGAGAGACAGGTGTGAATATATATTTTAGTGAGTGACAGAGAGGCACAAGTGGGAAACATATATTTTTAGTTTTTTGTTTCATGCTGTTCATTTTTAAGTTATACAAGGAATTTTTTGTTTGAAATGAATAAAATTTATTCATTACTTTTTGCTGCAATATTCTTTGAATTTCTGAAAACCATTAAAATAAAAAAAAAACGATTCCGTATCTGTGTCTCTTTTATCATAGTTGTTTTTCTATTCTAAACTTTAACAATTTCAGACTAATTAAAGAGAGACTGCTTAGACAGTCAACCCCTGTTAATGAGACAGATGACAAGTGATGAAGTCCTTAAAATGCCCAGCTTATAATGTTACTTCACCATCTGAGAAACTTGTTCTTGACCAATCACCAGATGTATGACTGCAACCTGATGAAAATGATGGTGACATTGATGTACCCTCTTTTCCAAGATCCTCAAGATAGATGTAATGAACATTAACCAAAATGTCCTAGAATCTTTACCAGATTATTATTCTAGTTTATGGATAAACTACAATATTTACTTACTGTAGTTTTTTTTTTACCCCACTCTTGGGAATATATCTTATACTACTGTTAGTTAAGTGGCAGTACTGAGCGACAGAAAACAGATGCAGTAGGTAGATTTTAGCAAGCATGAGAGCACAACATTTTTATTTATTGTTTAATGTTGTTTATTTTTAAGTTATACAAGGGATTTTTGTTTGAAATGAATACAATTTATTCATTACTTATGGTCTTGATTATCTCTCTATTTCATTTATTAGTTTATTACTCTCGAATGTGCATTGTGGTGCAGTGGATATCAGCTCAGAATGAGAAATCAGGGAGCCGAGTTCAAATTCCAGTTGAATTCATTGCATTCATTTATGTGCAAATACCCTTGGGAAAGGTATTAATCTGTCTCTTCCTTCCAGTTATGGGTTAAATAATAGGACAGATTGGGTTCTACAGCCTTGACTGGCAACCAGTCTACCACAGAAAGCGATGGCAACCTACTGCGTGATAATCTTCTGCCCAGTCAGTCATGTCTCTTTCGAGACATGATCGTCCAAGCATGTTTCACGTATGTCACTTTACTGACTGACTCAAGAAATAAACTGAAATAATATTTGTATCTGTTTTTTTTTCCTTTGTGGTGTGAGTATTCATACCTTTCTTTTTTTTTTGCCTGCAATATTGTTTGGATTTCAAAACAGTAAAATATAAATAGCACCAAAGATTTCGACTATAGGATTGTTTACCTGTATAAATTTCAACTGACATTACCTGTAACTATTGGGTCAGATTTGGAATCTGAAATCAGCTCACTGGTTCCACTTTCCAAGCCAATAAGCGTTGCAATACCCACACACCATAGCAGCTTTTCTTTTGTAAAACAAGTGAAGCTGAGTTTATTCTTGTCTTAAATTTAAATCTAAAAATGGTTCCCTTAAGATTTAGTGGGGATAAATCTCCAAGTTATTGTAGTCAAAAGAAAGGATAATGTCAAACAGAAAACAACAGATATTCTGACACAAGATATATGTTTATAGCTTTTTGCTTTCAATTTCCTCCTTTTTTTCTAATTTTTTAAATGTTTTATTTGAGAGATTTTTATTGCTTTTTCTGCTTCAAAATCAACTCTACAGAGATTTTAAATCAATGTTCAAGTTACTTCACAAGATTAATTGAATGAAACATGAGAAAGACAGTTCAAAAAAGAAAAAAAATATTAAAAAAATAGACAAAAAATAGACAAAAAAGAAAAATTCCCCAATTAACATTTAAACCAAAATTCTGCCTCTGGTTTCTACCTGCTGACAAATATTAATCAACGTTTGTTTGTGTTCCAAATACTCTTGGTCAATAAATCACTTTGTTTATTCAACAGAAACCAAAAACAAAACAGCTAAATTTTTTAATACTAAATCTTGTAAAACCAGAAATATGATGCTCATCCTCATAAGAAGGTTCTCAACTTGAGCTGGCACCAATGATGAGCACTTGGTCCACCCCTCAGGTGCAATGGGGTGGCACGGCCATGGGACACAGTTCCTTGAAACCAGGCATCTGCACAATATAATTTTTCTCAGATACACCTCAGATGCCCTTGCGGACGGAACTACAACTGAACTGCACTCTGTCTTCGAGGACAGAGACGCAACTGAGAGATGATTTTTGGTCCCCAACTGACACAAAATGTGCCAGGTAAGTATAGTTGATTTACTAAGCGTCACTTAGATGTGGCACAAGGCCGAAGGTATGGGGTACCCAGTGAGGATTGAATTCACTACTCAGTTGTAATAGATTCTAGCAAAACAAGCCCACTTCGTACTCAAGTATTCATGCCTGAATGATGAATATTTATTGATCACAGTATCCACACCAAAGTCAGCAGCCAATCAGAACCTAGAGAATAGGCTTGCCCAAGTAGCAGAATGGAACACCCCCAGCCTTTTACATAAACCACTCACCAACTGGTCTAAACAGGGAGTCATAGCAGACTCAACTTGCAATACAGTAGAGTAGTGGTCTGTTTGTTCAACTAAATCCTACAAGTCTCACTCAATACAAGGCTCGAGAGCCATTCAAGGTAAAAACAGTGATGATGAATGAAATGTGATATGAATAAAAGATGAGGTGGTAGGAAGTGAAGATTATAAGAAGAACGAGGATCATAATTGACCTTTGATTTGGGGTTAACATTCTAGTGTCATGTGGGAGTCTGTTCTGTAAAGTGGCAGTTCTTGAGAAAAAGCTGCCTGAGTGGAGTTTCTATCTTACACTGGTAATACAGGGTAGGGGAATGAGGGTGATTAAACTCCATGGCATGTCCTCACATTTGAACATTAGAATGGAGTTTATTTAAACATTAACAATGGAAATAGTAATAGAGTAACAATAGATGGTAATGTTGCACCTGTGGGAAAAAACATAGGGTGCATAGTTCAGTCTGGGTAATCTACAGGGACTATGAACTGAACCCTTTATTTAATCTATAGGGGGAGACTATTCTTATTCTACTGCTCATATTTAGGGATATTGCCAAGTTCTTATTTTAGTAGTAGCCTTAATTGCTGTTGTTTTTAGGTCCACCTTGACCTGGGATGGTAGCATTTATTAGGGTCTCAGCTATGGGTAAATAGTTAATCCCAAACTGGGCTCAAAACTCTATGAAAGTATAAAAAGACTTTTATAGTAAAAATTCCAGGAATACATTTTTGAATGAAAAAAGTATTACCAGGAATACATTTTTGAAGGAAATAAGTATTACCAGGAATACATTTTTGAAGAAAAATACATACCAGCAATATATCTGACTCAACAAAAACCACTTTACAAAAATACATCAAAGAAAGGTGAACTCTTTATTTAATCTACAGAGGGAGACTGTTCTCATTCCACTGCTCATATTTAAAGATATTGCCAAGTTCTTATTTTAGTTATTCAGTGGTAGTCTAATCAGTAGTGGAAGTTAGGCTTCAAGCTCTAAGTTTATTCCAGTACATTTTCCTATGGACAATAACCTGAAGGGTGATCATCCTGGATATGACAATATAACTGCATCTGACAGCAAGGCCTCTGGTTGGGAGGTTGTGAGGAGCATGAAACCACCTCTTAATTGCTGTTCTTTTTAGGTCCACCTTGACCTGGGATGGTAGCACCGATTAGGGTCTCAGCTATGGGCAAATAGTTAACCCCCAAACTAGGGTCAAAACACTATAAAAATATAAAAAAGATTTTTATAGTAAAAATTCCAGGAATACATTTTTGAATGAAAAAAAAATATTACCAGGAATACATTTTTGAAGGAAAAAAGTATTACCAGGAATACATTTTTGAAGACAAATACATACCAGCATTATATCTGACTCAACAAAAACCACTTTACAAAAATACATCAAAGAAAGTTGATCTACAAATTTTTTTCTTATAAAGAATACATATTTTATTTATACAAACCTCTCTTAAAGATCTTGTTCGCATTAAATAACCCATTGAGGTTGATAAGCCATAAACCTAACCAAACCTGAAGGGTAACAGCACTGGTTTGTGTTTCTTAGAAACTTGTATTATGGGACACCACTTACATTGGCTAAGTGGGTCACATGATGCTGGAATGTGGGCAATTTGAATTAGCACAGACGACTGTAACGATAGACATGTCAAGTTGTGTAGTGAAGTGTCAAGAACCATAGGTGATATTAAGCATGGAACAGTTTATGAATTTGGTGACACAGTCATTGTGAGTTCCATCCCTTACACTCGGGTTAGCAATAACTGAACAGCAAAATGAAATAAGTCTTCATTCAAGGATTCTTAGCGCTCAAACCTTGTGAGTTCTATTGTAAAAGCAGAAATAATCTTGTAACTCGGTAGCAGAAATGTATAGATGTTCAGAGTTCCTATTCTGACTGATTTAAACAAGGTTTCTTCAAATAATTTGACTGACTGCATAAACAATAAAGATCCAAGAAAATCTCCAAAATTACTTCTAAAATGGATGAAAGATATTGTTGAATATTTACATCAGTATCATATAAAGATTCTTAATCTGCATGCAAGATTATGTTGCTTTGCAAAGTGAGATAATCATATCTTCTTTAAGTGTCAACTAAAATAGAGCTCCCTATTACACTAAAATGATAAATGTTTTCCTCTTTCTAAAATAAAATCACTGGTAAAGTCTATTTGAGACGACTATGTACCACAAGTATTTCATTGGGGTAGACAGTTGATTTTTATAAAGTGAATTGTCATCAAAAAGCCTTATCACTATAAAAATTCATTTCGGAATATTTTGTCAAGAAATTTATATAATGAGTATGGACAGAAAAGCTAAAAAAATGAACAAAATTTTTCGCTTGAATTTTTATAGATGGAAAGAATGTGGTTTGGAGTAGTGATCATTTAATATAAACAAGATATTGTGATACATTATTGTCATCACAAAACAAAATACAGAACAGAAAAAGCTATTTATATTGACAGCCAGCAAGAGCCAGGAAAGTTAAATATCTGGTCATGTACACCAGCAGTATAAGTCATGATATTAGTGGAATCCTAGGAGCAGATAGGGTCAAGCCAGACGAAAGTGTAGTTGCAGTAAGTGATTACCATTTTTCTATCTAGGACCTAAATTAGCAATCTACGTGTTTGCTGACACCTACTTACAGATATTTGATATTTAAAGATTCTCAATGAAATACAAAAAAGAATCTGCAATGTTATTACTCCTGACCTGTCATCTTGGCTTCAGTCACTTTCATACCACCATAATGTAGCTGACTGGTGCATTTTTTAGAAATATTTTCATGCTAATTTTTTTAATAATCATATCACCCCAAGCAAGGCAGTTTACTGCCACTGGTGTGCAGGGGTTTACATAGGTAGAAAGTTATGAGAAAGAAAGACCGGTTATAGTGGGTATCAGGAAGTGGGTAAAAGAAGGATAATATTGATGAGAGTGAAGTGGATGGATAAAGGAGCATGAGAGAGAGGATGCAAGGCAGTAAGATAGGAGATGAATATTGACTTTACATTTCTGTCAGGGAAGCAAGTAAATGGAAGGGAATTCCACAAGCAGTAAGTGCAAGAAAAGAAGCTTTTAGAGTAGAAGTTGCATTTACATTTTATTGGTTTCACAATAAAAGGGTGAGACCTAGTTGCTAATCTTCTGGCTCAAATATATATAGGGGCAACAGTGAGCTAAGTTCATTGGAGCAGAAGCCGTGAAAGTATTTGTAGAAAAGACAAAGGGAAATCACATTATGCCAGTGACAAAGTGACTGTATCTGAGCTGCCAAGTCAGGATCGATCCCATTACAGATTCTCCGTTGGATTTTGTCAAGGATCCCTGTTGTATTATATAGTAAAATTGAAAGTGTCTCGTGAAATGTGACTTCTTTTATATGGATTATATATACTGAAGTTGCAAGGTATAGAAGAATTTTGTCTAAGTGACATATTTTACTTTCACAGTTGTTGCAAACCTTTCAAAGCTCTATCGTTACTTCCATAGAAAGTGCTCAAACGAACTATATTCCTCAGTTCTACCAGATCTAACCTTATATTGCAGCAAATCACCTTAATTTCTTCTGTACTTTTATGTTGAGAAGTAAGTTCTATTGTTTTGTAGGAGTGACTCCCAAGAGGATATTTTCCCGCTCACTATGATCTTAACTTTTTCAAGTTAACTGTTATCATCCATGCATATCCACATAAACTGTGCCTCTTACTGAGTAACCCTCTATCTCCAGTGAATTCTGGTTGAAATGGATGAAAGAACTGAAAATTTTAAAGTAGAAAATAATTTACTAAATTATACATTGAAGTTACAAATCTCCAATTGATTTCAAATCTTTTCCTTTTTATATGTCAAAATTAACCTCTATAACTTAATTCAGCATAGACCCTACCTACCTGGCCTCACCAGATGGCATAGCTCTTGTAATTCTTTTCAAAGTTCTAAAAATAAAGCCTGGAAGTTATCTTCTATAATTATCTGAAAAATGGATTGTTATTATTCCAAGAGTTTTGCGAAATGGATTGATCTAATCAATATATTTACTACTATTTGTTTTTCTGGTGTTTCTCTATTGCAAGAAAGAAAAAGCTTCCATTTTTTTATATTGGATCGTATGTCTGAAAAAGTATCTAAAATGAGTTGTGATAACAACAAAATGAATGAAATGACCTCTTGGAATATAATGTATTACTCAACTAACCATCCATTTTATTCATGGTTTCTACCTACACATAGTGCACTTGGGAATACCAGGTGCTGTAAGCATTTAGTGATGGATGTGCGTTGTGGTGTAGTGGATATTGGCTCGGAAAGAGAAATCAGTGAGCCAACTTCAAAATCCAGTTGAATACCCTGCATTCACTTAAGCACTGCTATCCTTGGGAAAGGTATTAATCCCTTCCCTCCAGTTATGGGTTAAATAACAGGGTAGGACTTGGAGACCCTGCCCTTAAAAAAAACAAATCCCAATGAATCTTGATACTCGAAAAGAAAAATGTATTACTAGACACAAAACTTATATAAAAACAACAATAAATTGTTGAAAGAAAAAAGGTATCACCAGCAATAAAAAAAAATTTAGTTGGCAATAAATGACTTGCCGAGGTTGATATGCCATAAAACAAAACAACCAACCAACCTACATATCGTGTGTGTGTGTGTGTGTGTGTATGAGGTGTGATGGGTAAAGTGATACTATTTTATATTTTTAATTTAATGCATGCACAGTGCTTGATTTTGATTTTGTCAACTGCCCATGATAATCGGGTCAGTTGAGCAACACCCGTGAGAAAAAGAACATGATGACAATTCACTGTGCCAGAAATTTTGCTGCAAATGTTATTTTTGTGGATGTTTGATTAGATGCTTGTTTTGATTGTTTTTTCTAAACAGTATGAATTATTAACAGCATACACAGTTGAAAAGAATAAAAAAAAAATGGGCTTTCTGACAATGTTCAAACCTGAATCTACCTTGCTTGGAGAAACTACTTCCTGATACAGTGTGTTTAAAACACTCAACCACAAAGACTCTCGCAGCTCAGCAATGTTCAATTACCCTTTTTCAGAATACAAATTTTCTCATTGGATATACACTAAAAATAATGTTTACAGTAATAAGAAATAATGATAGATTAAGAATTTTATATATATATATATATATATATATATATATATATTGATTGTTTAATACTTAGTTTTTGGTCCTAATAGGGTTAGACCAGTACACATTTGTATTAAAAAGTGTTCTATACAATTATATTGTAGAACTTTTGAATATTTTTCATTTATAAATGAGTTATTTTGCTACCTTGGTTTCCACCATGAGTGGTTTCTTTAGGCGATTTTTAATAACATTAAAAAATCACTAAAGGTCGATTTAGTTATTAAAAATCGCCTGAAGAAACCACTCATGGTGGAAACCAAGGTAGTGAAATAACTCGTTTATTAATGAAAAAAATAATAATATATATATATATATATCAAAGTTATAGTATAAAACTATGTATATCATAATAATCATTCAACTTAAAGAAGGTGATTCTAATTAAGAAAGAAAAATAATCAAGAAATAATGTTTTGTAAGTGAACTAACTTCAGAAACTTTGATGATAAATTTAGATCTAAAAATATATGACATCTCTACTCATTATAACTAATGGCCATGTTCTTGTATGATCACTGAATTTAAGAAATGTTGAACCTGATCAGTAAATAGGTGAGAATGCCAGGTGCTGTAATCTTGGATGTGTGGCTGGTGTAATGAATAACAATTCATGATTAGAAATTGGAGAGCTGAGTTCAATTAAAGTCATGTTTGTTATATTCATTTACACAAAAACACCCTTCGGAAAAGTATAAATCTAGCTCTTTTCCACACCATCTACATATTAATTAGTAGAATTTATATAAAAAAATCATTAATATTTCCAATAAGTTCTTACATTCTATGAATATTTTCTGGTTTTAAATAACCTGGAAAAGGTTGATAAGCCGTAAAAAAACTAATTCAGCCAATTTTATTTGTATATAATTCTGAGATGAATAATTTTCAATCATCTTGGAATTATTCCGAACTTTTGTTCTCATCTTAGTTGATATAGGTGTTATAATAGACAAACGTTTAGACCAAGTACCCTCTGGTCATAATCAGGTGTCCATAGATTAGCTTATTTCACAATAATCAATGAGATAATCCACATCAGCCAATCTATGGACACTTGATGATAACCAGTGGGTACTTGGTCAAAACGTGTCTATTATAACACCTATATCAACCAAGATGAGAACAAAAGTTCGAAATAATTTCAAGATTATTAATCCAGCCATGCCTTACAAAAGGGCAACTAATACAATATAACACAATTAAAAACAATCAGTCCATCAATTAAGGGCCATATATTACATGCTTGGACGATCATGCCTCCTTGGATTCATGACTGAATAAGCAGAAGATTATCCTGTAGTAAGTTGCCATCCAAGGCTATAGAACCCAATCTGTCCTGGTATTCAACCCATATTTGTAAGGAGAAGAGATGGATTAATACTTTTCCCAAGTGTATTTGCGTGTAAGTGAATGCAAAAAATTCAACAGGAACTGAACTTGACTCTCTGATTTCTCAATCTGAGCTGATATTCACTGTACCACAACACACAAGAAAATACAGACAACAAAATAAAAGCAATATAAAACTGAATTTAATGTCTGGTTACATCAGATGTCAGAATTTTAATATCAACGTTGATTGTCCCTGTATCTTTAATATTTCAATGCAGACTGTAACCTATATTTCTCTTCTAGTTTTTTTCCTGATTTTTTATATAAGATTGATTCCATCAATATACCCTCATTAGTATCAAGAATTTCCAGTTCTGGGCAAAATGTCACTACTCAGCTAGTCTATACATTGTGAAATAGGTATGCATTACCCTGAAGATCTTCATCCTGCAACCTCCTAGAGTAATGCTACCCCGTCTGTCCCTCTCCTATGATAAAGTGAAAATGCAAAAAGATTTTTCTTTTTTTGATACAGTGTATGATGTGATGCCAGGGTCTGAATGACTAAAACCAGTCATGACACAGAATGCAACACTATTTATTTGCGTACATGGGCACAAAGATATGTGCTGTGGTGTAAAGAATATTGATTCAGTGCGAGAAATCAGAGAGCCAAGTTTGAATTCCAGTCAAATTTGTTTCACTCACTTACACACAAATACCCTTGAGAAGGGTATTAATCCATCTCTTCTACCTTCAGCTATGGGTGGATTACTAAAGCATGTTGGGTTCTATAGCCTTGACTGGCAACTGGTCTACCACAGAAAATAACAGCAACCGACTGGAGGAAAATCTTCTGCCTAGTCAGTCATGTCTTGAAAGAGACATCATCGCCCAAATGTGTATCCCATATTGCAATTCACTGAATGACATGCACGCAAACATATATATATATATATATATATATATATATATTATGCTCTCATTATGATTGAGCTCTCTAGAGAAGAAAATTTTAAAAACTGTTCCCACTTCTGTGATATATGCATTACTCTTCATTAATGAATTGAGTTCTTTTGGTGACTGGCGTGTGTATACACTGCTTATATACAACATGTTCAAATTTCCCTTCTCGGATTCCATGCGCCTATGGCTTAGAGGGTAGCAACACCAACTGACACCAAATCGGTCGAGTTTTGATCCTGGCCAGAACCAAGTGGATGTGTCTAGACACACTGATGAGCTGTGATACAGCAAAACAGGCTTGTATGTTGACGACTATATATATATATATGGAATGGAATAAATTTGACATATTTTAATTTATTTATTCAAACATTATTTTTAATGGATACTAATATTTGTGTAAATGGTCTGTTTTTATTATCAAAGAGTATATTTATTTATTTAATCTACCAGTCTGAATATTCAAGAAATCTGGTTACTGTTTAATAATAAAAATAGACCATCTACGCAATATGAATATTCATATAAAACAAAAAAATTAAAAATATGTCAGACTTAATCCATTTTCTAAAAAAATTGTCTTTGTTTACATTAGGATACAAAACAGAGTAGATAAGCATATTTCAAGAATGTTTGTGGGGGTGAAAATATATGTTCAAAAGCACTATTCAGGCTTTGTTTGATCAGGAGGTGCTACGTTGTCTAGCCGGTCTAAGATATGTCAGTTATAATGACGTTTTCCTCAAGGGGACACAGGTTTGTATCATGCTGGAGGACGCATATTTTTCTAATAAAATTTCTCAATTATTCAGGCCAGTAGAAGTAAATAAATAAATATACTGTTCAATAATAAAAACAGAGCATCTATTCAAATATGCATATCCATTAAAAATAATGTTTAAACAAATAAATTATATATATATATATATATATATATTTTAAATCCCAAAAAGGAAGTGTATATCAGCAGTAAAATCACAAAAACCCAGATCCTATTAATATTAATTTTATCAATATTAAAAATGGTCTAGGTGGAGGGCTCATTGTAAATAGCATTATCTATTTACAAAGTACAAATATGTATATTATATCAGTAAGTTCCAAAATTTACATTCCGTTGAATAGCTATTTCAGCAAGAAAATTATCGCTTCATCAGCAATGATCAAAAATAAAAATTTATTAATTCAAATATGATACAAAAATTCACATACCGGAAGATGCCCAAAAACATATCCATACACAGGAAGTTAAAAAACATGGGGGTTAAGAGAGAAAAAAATTATTTAAAACTTGTCCATAAAAAATGGGGCAGAGATCGAGATTCATGACTCGATATTATAAGACTTTTAGATTACATCTGTATTAAAGAATCAAAAATCAAAAATTAAACATGTTACAGGAATAAGAAGTGGTGGGGGAAAGTAAAAGAAGTGGTGGGGGAAAGTAAAAGAAGTGGTGGGGGGAAAGTAAAAGAAGTGGTGGGGGGAAAGTAAAAGAAGTGGTGGGGGAAAGTAAAAGAAGTGGTGGGGGAAAGTAAAAGAAGTGGTGGGGGAAAGTAAAAGAAGTGGTGGGGGAAAGTAAAAGAAGTGGTGGGGGAAAGTAAAAGAAGTGGTGGGAAAAAGTAAAAGAAGTGGTGGGGGAAAGTAAAAGAAGTGGTGGGGGAAAGTAAAAGAAGTGGTGGGGGAAAGTAAAAGAAGTGGTGGGGGAAAGTAAGAGAAGTGGTGGGGGGAAAGTAAAAGAAGTGGTGGGGGAAAGTAAAAGAAGTGGTGGGAAAAAGTAAAAGAAGTGGTGGGGGAAAGTAAAAGAAGTGGTGGGGGAAAGTAAAAGAAGTGGTGGGAAAAAGTAAAAGAAGTGGTGGGGGAAAGTAAAAGAAGTGGTGGGGGAAAGTAAAAGAAGTGGTGGGAAAAAGTAAAAGAAGTGGTGGGGGAAAGTAAAAGAAGTGGTGGGGGAAAGTAAAAGAAGTATTGGGGAGAAAAGTAAAAAGAAAGGACAAATGGGATCAATGGGGAAAAGAAAACAAAGAAACAAGACATGAAATATTCAGTAGCCAATATGACAGGGCTTCAGATTGTGAAAGGAAAGAAAAAGTTACATATTTAATAAAAGAAAAGGAAACAGGAGGAAAGAATAGAGACAATATATTATAAATCTCTGCTAAAAATTTAACAAAAAAAATTTGTTTTAAAATAATGAAAATATTATGGTTAGACTATTGTAGAGGGTTTAAAATCTACTAAAAGAAGTAAAAAAAAAATTGCAATAATATTAATAGATCTAAAAAGAGAAATGGTCACAATTTAAAAATCAAAAATTTGAAAATTAAAATTTAGAAATTTAGATTTATGGCAGCATTTGCTTATGAATTCCTTACATAAATTTAAAAGTAGGTTTTGATTGAGATACTTTATTATTTTAATTTTTTTAACTAAACTTTGATTACATCTATCACAAAGGTTTCTGGGGGTGCGGGCCAAGCCTATCAGTTTCTAACTAACTATGGGGTTTAGTCGTTCTTCCTTCATTTCCCAAAATCTTTGGAAAAGGGATGTTTGAATATATATATATATATATAGATATATTTAATTACTTAGTTTTTGGTCATAATTAAATTAGACCAGTACACAGCTGTTATTTAAAAGTGTTCAATACAATTATAGTGTAGAACTTCTGAATATTTTGTATTGGCAAACAAGTTATATTACGCAACCCAGATTTCTACCACCTGCTGGTGTCTTATAATAATTATAAATAATCTGAAGATACCAGCAGATTTGCACATATGCAAATCAACCATCTGTCTGTGCATAGAATACTGCTGTTATATATGGTCAGGTGCCCCTGCTGTTCATCTCAGTGTTCTTGACATGTGCCAAAAGAGAATCTGTAACGTGATAGGTCCTGACTTGGCAGCTCAACTCCAACCACTTTCTCACTGGTAAGATGTGGCTTAATCTCTGGCTATTCTACAAATATTTTCATGGCATCAGTTCCAATAAACTTAAGTCACTGGTGCCCTCACCACAAGAATTTACTCGTACAACCAGATTGGTAACAAGGTCTCACCTATTTAGAGTTAGATCAACCAAACGCAGCCGATAATTCTACTCCAGCAGCATTTTTCTTGCATTTCCCACCTGTGGAACTCCCTTCCATATTCTTGCTTTTCAGACAGCTACAACCTCTAGGAATTAAAATGCAATGTCAATACCCATCTCTTATCCACTTAACTCCAGTTCTTTCTACATCACCCCATATAGCTTGTTCTTTTCCTTTCTCTCTATCTTCACAACTGTCTTCACACCTGTGTTTACATCCTTTGCTTGCCCTTTCTTAGACACCCCCTGTAACTGGTCTGTCTTTCTCTTCACTCTCCTCTTGTCTAAACTTTTACCACCTTGCTTAGGGTGAAATGATTAAAAAAAAAAATGGTAAAAATCTGGGTTGTGTAATATAACTTATTTACAAAAGAAAAAAAAATATATATATATATGTTATGAAGATTAACGAAACTTGGTTACAAACAACTGACAAATAATGTTCAAACAAATCATATGTATATATATATATATATATATATATATATATATATATATATAAAGAAAAGTCAAACTTGGACCAAAGAAAAGTGTATACCTAAAAGAAAAAAGGAAATATAAATAGTTGCTGATATCCTTTAATTTGTGGATTGCTGAAGAGATCATCTGCAAAATTCTAGAGTTGGGATGCATTATGCAACACCATTCAGCTATGTGAAAAACATTTTATTTTTATTTATTACATATATATATATATATATATATATATATATATTTAAACCTGCTCAGTTAAGTAACAAACTTCTCTACATTAATTCTATCTATCTTTACCCCAATATCGAGCATTTTACAATAAATTGCCTACTTGCCAAAATACCTTTTATCAGTAAAACTACTGAAAAAAAACCTTGGTGCTAAACATTATCACTACTCAACACACGCGCACACACACACACACACATATATACATATATATATATATATATATATATATATATATATATATAGAGAGAGAGAGAGAGAAGAAGAAGACTCAACACAATTAAATGGTTATAAATCCAAAATTTATTTCAGCAATGTAAAGAAAAATCCTCACAACTGTCTCATTCAGACAGTTGATGAATAAATAAAAAATTATTTATCAACAACACAATTGTAAAAATTTTCCTTTACATTGCTGAAATAAATTCTGGATTTATAACCGTTCAATTATGTGTTGAGTTTTCTTTTCATGATATTTGCTCTGGGTAATATCCATTTAGCTCTCTATTTCTATCTAACTGCTAATTTATATTAATTAAATAAAATCTTTTGCATTTTTCTCTGTCTTCATGATTTGCCATTCTCTCTTATATATATATATATATATATATATATATGTTATATATATATATGTGTAATGAATTATTTTGAACATTATTTTTACCGATACTCATATTTAAGTAGATATTCTGTTTTTTAATTAAACAGTATTTTATATTTATATCTACCAGCCTGATTATTTTACGATAAATTTTATTATGAAAATGTGTGCTATCCAGCAGGATTCGAACCTGCGACCCCTATTTACATAAGGGAAGCTACCATTTGATCTGGTACTATCTTAACCACTTGACCATGAATAGGCTCTTGATCAGATGAGGTTTTTATCATGCCTATATAACACAATATATATTCATGGTCAAGTGGTTAAGACAGTACCAGATCAAATGGTAGCTTCCCCCATGTAAATAGAGGTCGCAGGTTCGAATCCTGCTGGATAGCACACATTTTCGTAATAAAATTTATCGTAAAATAATCAGGCCGGTAGATACAAATATAAAATACTGTTTAATTAAAAAACAGAATATCTACTTAAATACGAGTATCAGTAAAAATAATGTTCAAAATAATTCATTACAAATTGTCGGTTGCTTATAACCAAGTTTCGTTAAAATTCATTAATTTCCGTAACATGTTTATATATATATATATATATATATATTAAAATAACTTTAATCTAAACGGAAAAGTAGGAAGGTAAATCCCAAAAACCTGATCCTAAGTAATATTAAAATTTTAATATTAAAAATGATACAGGTGGAGAGCTCAATGTAATTAAAATTACAGAGCTAATATAAAATAAAATAAGTTTCCAATGTTCAATTTTTTTCTATTTTTATTTTTTATTTTTTTATTTTTATTTTAGTTTATCTATATCTATATTTATCTTTAATTAAATTAACTTAAATTTTTAATTCTTATATCTACTTTTTCCTCTTAATATTTTTTTAATAATAAAAAAATCTGCTTTCTAATACTTTAACCCATGTATAAATGCTAGTTTTGTTTGACACGTATTGAGCATCTCGAATATATGAATTTTCTTTTCTTTCCTTTTCTTTATAGTTTCTTACCCCTCCACCCTATTCCTTTCTGTTTTGTTTAACCCAATTCTTAGTTTAACAACACTTACTATTCCATCTGTTAACCCCTTCCCCCTGTAAAGCTAGACAAGGCCAAATTTTCAAATTTTTCCCTTACATCTCTATCCAAAAGTAAAATCTTAAAATTAGACGTTAATTGCAAATCAAAATGTTTTTGGGACATAAATTTCTTAGTTCTTAACCGTCTTTTTTATTTTTTTTCATTTTTGAAAAGTGTTAGTTGCTGACGATATGTGAAATCTCTCTTAGGGATTTCATGTTGAAATGATCATACAACTACAATTTTGAACATTGAAAACTTATTTTATATATATATATATATATATATATATATATATATATATATATATATAGACAATGATGCTGGTATGACCGTATTTATTTCAAGCTAAAACAGACCCAAGAACTGTTACATTCATATTCAAAGCAATCCTCAGACAAATCAAATGTATGTCTGAGGATTGCTTACTCATGAAACACTTGTTCTTGTATTCCTTCGATTTTAGACAAGGATTCAGCCCTTTGCTGGATTGGTTTTCTCTTCTGGATTATTGTACATTCTGTATTTTACAGAGTTAGAGAACATTCTCAGTTTTCTTATTGTTTTTCTTGTTTACTCAGGCCTCATTTATTTTGTGCTTGTTTATTCTGATCAAATGTATTTTTTGTTGCTGCCCAGGTCTTGTTTATTTTGTGTTTGGTCTTGTTGATTTTTTAAAACTTTTATTATGTTTTTTTTTTTTAAGTTGAGGTTATTCAACATTCTGTTTCTTTGCTGAGTTTTATAAGGTTCTTAATGTTTTTATATTTTTCACTAGCTCAAGTTTGGCTTATTTTGCCCTTCAGTTTTTTTAGTTTGCTCTCATTGATCATGTGCATGGGTGTGTCCATGTTTTTTTGTTTATAACATATCATTACAAATAATGCAGGTTTTATCTCCACATAGCCTATTTCAAAATGAATAATTCTCAAACTCTAAATAAATTGCAAACTTTTACAAAATTGTTTATAAATACTGTTTCTGAATAAATAAGAGCTGAAAAGTACAAGTTATTATTTGAATTCACAGGAAAATACACAAAATTTCTTTTATCAAAAATATACTTTGATGTTATCTACATACATTCACATATTTTAAGTGAAGAATACACACAAGTTTATATTAATTGGGTAGATTGTTGTGGCCAGGCATTTAAACAAAATTTGCATCATATATATTAATACGTGTACTCCTGCTGTCAAAAATGATGATAAAATATTTGTGGGTATTATTAGCTTTTTCCTCATAGATTATACCCACTGAGTATGACAGGAGAAAATATATATGCGGATGACAATACTTACGCTCTCACACCCTGATTGAGCACTCTGGAAAAATAGTAGACTTTGATAAACAGTAGCTACTCTGGCGTGTACGCATCGCTCATTCAGTGAAATGAATTAGAGCACTCTAGCTATTGGGCGCGTATAATGATATGCGCTAAAAAGTCTGCCAACTTCCATTGAACGCACATAGCCCAGGGGTAGAGTCACTAACTGATGCTATTTTGGTCGGGTTTTAATCTTGGGTAAAAAAGCAATTGGAGTCTAACCGTACTGATGAGCTGTGATACGGCGATCTGTCTGTGGATGACAATATATATATATAATACACACATACAAATACATAATGTTTTTATATTATTATAGTGAGATTTCTTCACTATTCAATGACATCATCATTGCAAAAAAAAATAAAATAAAATAATAAGGCCTTGTTAAAGAGTAAACATTTGGCAAGAGGTTTAATAACTGGTAGTAAAACGAATGAACTAAGCTGATGCTCCCTTGCTATTGTATTTCTCTCCATGTCCATATTTGACAAGAGGAAAATATATATATATATATATATATATATATATATATATATATATATATTTTATCATATCCCCCCAAGCAAGGTGAAAACGCCACTGATGCGCAGGGGGCTACGTAAGAGTGAAAAGATTGGAAAAGAGAAAAACCGGAAACCACATCCTAAACAGGAAACAAGGGATGAGCCTCTTTACCTGTTCAATAGACGTGGGTGGAGTGTGAACTGGGCGATAGTTTAGTCTATCTACTCCAATTGAAAAAAATAAAATAAAAAAAAAGAATAAAAAGATTGGAAAAGAGAAAAATTGGAAACCACATCCTAAACAGGAAACAAGGATGAGCCTCTTCACCTGTTCAATAGACGTGAAAATAAAATATTTTTTTCTTTTATTTTTGTTTACTAAGTTTCAAAAGGGTAATACATATTTCACTGCACAATGATGTCTGACAAGCTGCAATGACATCATTGTGGATTAAATATGTATTACCCATTGAAATTGTAGCATATCAAAAATTTATATTACTGTTAAATTAAATAAATGAATTTAACATTGAATTTCTTTGAGTTTCTCTCTATCAGAATTTACCTGGATAATGTACCAAGTGTTCTATGTTTTTTATATATATATATATATATATATATATATATATATATATTAATCCTACCCCTTTAATTTTCCGTGATGAAAATGTTTTTTTGAACTTCAGCTGGTAAAATATCTTTGTTCATTTTGTTATTTGATTTTTTGGAATAAATTCGTTGCTGATGATGCTAGAAATTTCTCGTAGAAATATTTTGTAGAAATGGCCATTCAGCGAATTTGAACATTGGAATTTGTTTTATTTTATAATTGGCTCTGTAATTTGAATATAAATTGCATTGAGCCCTCCACCTTGATCAGTTTTAATATAAATGTAACTGATATTAATTAGGATCCGTTTTGGGGGGGGGGATTTACCTACCTGCTTTTCCTTTTAGATTTAAGTTATATATATATATAAAATAAAATAATAAAATAAAATATAAAATATTTTATAATTGGCTCTGTAATTTAAATATTAATTACATTGAGCCCTCCACCTTCATCAGTTTTAATATTAATGAAATTAATATGAATTAGGATTGGGTCTTTGGGATTTACCTTCCTGCTTTTCCCTTTGGATTAAAGTTTTATATATATATATATATATATATATATATATATATATATACACATACAAATAAATACATAATAGTCTTTATTATAATATAGAGGATACTAGTAAAAATTGCCTTGTTTAATAGAATTACACAGATTTCTAAGTGTTGAAAATTGATTGGATTCAAATTATTGAATTCAATAAACTTAGAAAATAATTATTACTTTTTTAAAAAATTTGTATATGGAACCTCCAGATGTGCATTTTGGTGCAGATGTGCATTTTGGAACTGAATTTGTATTCTAGTCGAATTCGTTGCATTCACTTATGTGCAAATACCCTTGGGAAAGGTATTAATCTATCTCTTCTCCATTGAGCTCTGAGTTGAATAACAGGACAGATTGGATTCTATAGCCTTGGATATCAATCAGTCTATCACAGAATGTAATGGCAACCTACTGTAGGAAAATCTTCTGCCGAGTCAGTCATGAATTGAAAGAGATATGATCATCCAAATATGTATCATGTATGGCACTTTACTCACTAATGAATAGCAGAACAAATTTGGTCCTGTAGCCTTGGTTGGAAACCAGTCAAACGCAAAGAAATGACAACCTACTATGAATTAATCTTCTGCTTGGTCTGTCATAACATATCATACATAAGAGTTGAGTTGTCAGGCCATTCTTGTTAACAGAAATAAAGAATGCTAGCAGAAACCATGATACGGCATTTTAAGATGGCAGTCTTTGATTTATCACCATAAGAAAACATCCCCAGGATATCAGACATTTTTTATTTTTTCTGATCAGTAGGAGGTGTTGACAAGTTAGCAACACTGGTTTTTGTTACCTCTTCATTCACAGTGAGTTTTATACACGCAAAAAGATATTTTTAGTTAAATCAACTTTACTACAACTGTTTTGTTAAAAACAAAAAAAAAGCACTATTATATAATATTAGTCCTTTTCTTTGGATGTGCATTGGATTGCAGTGAATATTGGCCCAAAACAAGAAATCAGAGATCTAGTTCTAATCCCAGTTAAATTTGTTGCATGCATATATGCACAAATACCCTTGGGAAAGGTATTAATCTTCAGCTATAGGTTATATAACAGGACAGATTGGGGTGTATAGCCATGGTTAGCAAAAAAACAAAAAATTTCGATGCAAAATCAGTCAGCAGATTCCATCTTCAAGAATTCTATTCTTCTATGATCCTTTCCCCTCAGTAAAGTCTTTTCATTCTCTTTCACTCTCAGAAACAATTTGTGTCTTCATGATATTATCACCTTGGTTGGGGTGGGGAGTGAAATGATTAAAAAAAATGAATCAGCATCAATTAACATATATATGATCTAAAACAGAATTCTATGCTTCCATTTCTAAAAGGTTTTTCTTGGAAATTTCTTTTCCCAGATACTGTTGTAATTTTCAAAATTATTGTTTGCGGATTATTTTTAATCATCCGTTTTTCAATGTCAGCGGCAAGATTCCTCATGTTCTTGAAAAGAACTATTTTCATTCAAATATTTTTCATTTCATTTAAGATTTCTGAAATATCTTTCTTATTCCTAAATTTTCCCAGAATCTATTTCAGTCGTCATGGTTACTCTTTTTCTCTCAGGAAATTATTGTTTTATAACAAATGCTAACTCCTTGCTAACATTTAAGTTTTTAACCAGGCAAAATATCTCCATAGTCAATTAGAGGTTTCTTTATTCAGAGTTGGAAAACAACAGAATTTATTTTGTTTAAAAAAAAAAAAAGTGGCAAAGAGTTTCTGTTCTTTGTAAATCAAAAATAGAATTCTTTGTCAAAAACTTAAAATTAAAAACTAACTTTTAACATCTTCAATTACACAATCTTAAAAGATCATGACTTATTTTAAAAAGTTGTATCCCCATGTCAAATCCAACTTGCTCAGCACAAATTTATATCTTACAACTTAGAATACATATGTATATTTTTGTCTTCAATTAGTATGGCTGATACTAACCTCTACTCATATTCCCTAACACTCAGTAAACCCTTGTCTTAGTCATATCTGTGCCTTGCTTGGGGTGAAATGGAATATAAAAAACAAAAGAAACGTTCATTTTTCTATTAGGCAAAGTCATAAGTTATTTCAGTTTTGGAGCTCTAACCAATTGTAACGTACTAACCTAACTAGTACTAACGTACTAACCTAACTAGTAATTATGTGTAGTAGTGAAGAGTAAATTTGGTAAATACTTATAAATTTAAAGTACAATTAATATTGTAACCAAAAGGTAAGAAAATATCACTCTCTCAATATAGTCCAACATATTACGTAAGGATTGGGACATACCTATGTCCATATGATTGGGACATGCCCATAGGTACATACATAACACTTAATATACCTCAGTTTTAATAATACCATTCACAGTGAATTAAAAGAAAAATGCTGTTCTCTTTCAGTTCAAGAATAACACAGAAAAAGATTTTGGAACTCATTCTGATTGTTCTACCCACGTCTGTCATATTTAACTGACCCTTGCACCAACCAATTATTACATCAAAAACTTTTATTACTGTCAAAAACTTTCCTGTTGAATGTTGCTCAAAATAGATCAAAGAGATGCCTCATAAGTAGCAACAACTCTTTGTGAATAATGGTGAATATATAATCGAATAAAATGCATTTATAATAGATTTTTGAAGAATAATGTTAATAGCTATTGTGGTATCCTCCCTCTAAAGAGTTTATGTTGGACTGTTCCACCTACTATAAGATTAGTAGGAGAGGAGGCCTTTGGGGAATAGTTGAATTGATTGAATGCTGGACAATTGACACATGCACTATTCATGTAATACTCTTCTTTTGCATTTACTGTCAAATATACAATATTTCTAAACCTTGGATTTGGTTACAACAATAAAAAAAACCCAAAATTATTTATGACTCAAACTAAGTCAAGTTGGACATAAAAATCAACACGGCATAGGGTTTGTCAGTTTTATGTCACATACAATTTTCAGGTTGACAAGTCTTGTGTTGAAGTTGCCTGTTTCATTTTAGAAGTAATATGTGATATCAAAACCTTTTCACATTAAAACCTGCTGAATGTAACTCAAAATTAATCAAGGAGATGTCTGATAAGTGGCAACAACTTTTCGTAAATAATGAGGAATATATGTTAGAATAAAATGCACTTAAACTTTGATTTTTGAAGAATAATGTTGATAAACAGAAACAAAAATTATTTATGACTCAAAGTTAATTTTGTCAATTCTTGTATTTAAGTTGTTTGACTGTTTCATTTTAGAAGTAAATTGTGATATCAATGCTCAGAATGATATGAAAAAGAGAAATACAAATGCAAAGGGATGTATACTTATGTTTGATAGATTATTCAAAAGCATTTGAAAAGGTACATCACAAAGAACTATTTGAGCTGCTAGGTAAGCTTGATTTATTTAGAAAAGATATTAACCCTCTAGGGCCATTCGTATCATATTTGATACAGTATGAAAACAAGCCTTGAAAGAAATATTTTCCTGAAAAATTTTTTAAGAGAAATATTTTATAAATTTCAAATGAAAGCAGTTCTGACTGCTCAGTCAATGAATACCAAATGTTTCCTTATTGGGAAATACTAAATGTTTCCTTATAGGGAAATACTGTATCAAATATGATATGAATGGCCCTAGAGGGTTAAAATATGGAAATTGTACTTCAAGTAAACATTAGGATAAAATGTGAATTCAGTAAACTTGCAATAACAGAAACGAGTATATAACAAGGATATGTCTTCACACCAGACTTATTCAACCTTTACAGAGGACCAATCATGAGAAAATTAGAAGTTCTTCCATGATTTATTACTGATGGCTGCAACCTTAACAACATTAGATATGCAGATGAAACAATATTGAGAGCAGACATTGAAAAGAAACTGCAGGAACTCCTGCAGATGATAGTAAAGGAAAGCAAGAAGAAAGGACTAATCATCATGTAGTGGATTGTTAACTAGAATTCTGCCTACAGATATACAATCTATATGTGTAAAAATGAATATGTCTGTCTGTGAGTGTGTGTCCATTCTAATGGACCCTACTCCTCCAAAACCCTTGGTTTGATTTCAACCAAAATTAGGTCACTTGTCGATCAAGGTCTGAGCCTTTGATGGACACAAAAATTTTTTGAATCAGGGTTTGTCAAAAATCAATGACTTTTGGATGCTCTTTTGCACACTTTTATGCATTTCTCTAAAACACTTCACTCAAACTCAACCAAAATTGAGTCATCTGATAGATGAAGGTCTGATGCCTTGATATGTGAACAAAAATTTCAATTGACACACAGCGTGCAACAAAAATTAATAGAAAATGTTGCTTTTTGCAATCATTTATTTCTCCAAAACACTTAGTTGAATTTCAACAAAAATAGGGTCTTTTTTGTAACTTCTATCTTATCATGTGCCATAACAATTTCATGTTTTTTACTAGCTGCCAACCCCTCTGACTTTTCAGAGACAATGCATCCATTTCATGTCACAACATTATAGTATTACATAACAGGCTCCTGTAATGCCTACCCCCATTTTACCAATTGTACATACATCATTCCCATTCACTGGCAAAATTGATCAAGCATAAATCCAGTTTTACAAATAAAACAGAAATTACCGAAACGCATAGAATTTATGTACTCTTCTCCTCTGTGTTGTCTTATGCAAATTCAACCAAAATTGGGTAACTTGTAGGTCAAGATCCTAACCTTTCATACACACAAAAAATTTTCAAATCAATGTACAGGGTTTGTCAAAAATCAACAACAAACATAATTTCAGGTTGTCTTTTGCACACTTTTCCATTTCTTCAAGACGCTTTATTCAAACTTTGTCACTGGTAGATTAAGGTCTCTTGCCTTGATATGCAAACAAACATTTCATTTGACTCACAAGGTGTAGAAAAAAATGAATTAAAAATGTTGCTTTTTGTGATCATTTATTTCCCAGAAATGCTTAGTTGTATTCCAACAAAAAACAGTGTTTTTTGTAACTTTTACCTTATCATATGCCATAACAATTTCACATTTTCTACAAGGTGCCAATCCCTCTGATGTCAAAGGGACAATGCATCCACTTCTGCATCACAACATCATCGCATCACATTACAGGCTCCCATAACACCCACCCCCATTCTTCCCATTGTACATACATCATTCCTATTTATTGGCAAAATTGGCCAAGCATGAATCCTGTTTTACAAATACAACAAAAACCAATACTTACTTCACATTTTTTTTAACTTATACATCACAGCAACCTCATACTGGAGCTTTTTGAATAAGCACTTATTTCATCATAATCACTAAAAAGCCCCAAGCAACACTGGTTAGTGTTTAACAGAAGAGAAATAAAGTGTATAGTAAAGTAAGTGTCAGACAGAAGTTGACTACCGATCATGTGACATAAAACAAAACAACACATCGATTGTAAGATGACAGAATGTCTGGTTGTCAGCAAGAAAGAGAGCTCAACATGTCAACTACAAATTGGAGATAGCAAAATTGAATATCTAGTATGTGTTTTAAGGATGGAATGTAATACTGAAATCTGAAGTTGCATTGTGATAGAAAAAGATGCCTTTCAAAAAGTAAGCAAAGAAACCAGAAATTTTCATGAGAAACAAAGAAAAGATTACTGAACTTTTACATTATGTTGACCTTCTTATGTGGCAGTAAATGCTGGACCATCTCATCACTGATAAAGAAGGAAAAAAAAGCAAAAGTAATGTGGTTCTACAGAAGGATGCTGAGAATACTGTAAAGTGAACATGTGAGTGATGACAAAAATGACTCATATACCTAGAATCAGAAACAGGCAGTTCATATTTCTAGGGCATATAATGAGAAAGAAGACGGTTGCGTCAAGGTTTTCCTTCAAATCATCTAACAAATGAACAGACAAAATTCTACTGTATTTTTAAGCAAAGTAAAATGACAAGACAAAGAACATGCACCTCAACAAGATGTATAAAATCCAAGGTGGAACAATTATATCAGAAAAAGAGGAAATACTCTAGCAAAGGGAAGAATATCTTAAAGATCTCTTCCATGACAAAAGAGAGTAGCCGACAATACACAAAGAGGATGATGGACCGAAAATATTAAAATCGGAAATGGAAGCTGCAATGGCCAAACTGAATAGAAACTGTTGTATCCCAGGAGGGGATAAACAGAGAAAGAATAGTGCAAAAAATAACTCTCAGCACTGAGGATATATAAATAGAGATTTATTATACCTCAGTACAATAAACCAAATACAAGTACACCAACGAACAGGAAACAAGAATAACATTTAAGAAGGCAATGTCTCTGTATAGGATGCATGCGTTTGTCTTGAGAAGAAGGCTTCCATCTAGTGACATCTAACTCTTGTCTAAGGCTGATGGCTCTCAATCTCTTGTATAATGACGAATAATCTTGATAACTCATGTGTAACGACGAATAATCTCGATCACTCATGTGTAATGACGAATAATCTCGATCACTCATGTGTAATGACGAATAATCTCGTAGAGTCACAAACACTCTCGATCTCTCTCAATCACACTGTAGTTCGTTCCCGTTTAGGTCTTTTATAACCTGGGCCATACCCATTCCTGGGTAGGACAGGATATTCCACTACAACAGAAACATGAAGCAAAATCAGGTCAGAGATAGGACAAGAACAGTGCAGTTTTGTCAAAGACACTGCAACAAGGGACATGATATTTATGCTTATGATGCCCTCAGAAAGGGCAATACAAGTTTTAAAAAATGTGTACCTATATTTTATAGACTATGCAAAGGCGTTTGACAAAGTACACCACAAAGAATGGATAGAAATGCTCAGCAAACTTGACATATTTGGGAAAAACATTAGAGTAATCAAGAATCTTTACAGGCAGCCAACTGCCTACATATGGACAGCAAATGAATTCAGCAGATATACAAAGATAGAAAGAGGTGTAAGACTAGGTTGTGTCTTTTCACCAGATCTATTCAACTTGTACAGCAAGACTATTCTGAGGACCCTAGTAGTTATGCCAGGATTCATCATCAGCAGCCAATATCTAAACAGTATAAGATATGCAGATGATACAGAGCTGATAGCCAACCCAGAAAGGAAACTACAAGACCTCCTACAGAAGGTAGCTGAAGAAAGTAACAAGAAAGGACTAGAAAAAACTGCAAGAAAACCGAATGCATGGTCATCAGTAAAAAGGGCAGCCCAATATGCCAAATACAGGTCGGGGATACTAGAATCAAGCAGGTATAAAAATTTAATTACCTGGGAAGTGTTATAACAGAAGACGGAAAGTGCAACACAGAGATCCAAAGGTGAATTGGCATGGCGAAGGAAGCATTCCAGAAGTTGAATAAAGTTTTAAGAAACTGGACAATTTTGCTAGAAACAAAGAAGAAAGTACTGGATTGCTACGTGCTGTCAGTTCTTCAATATGGCAGTGAATGCTGGACAATATCATTGAAGATGAAGGAAAAACTTGAAGCAACTGAAATGTGGTTCTACAGAAGGATGCTGTGAATATCATAGATTGAGCATGTGAGCAATGATGAGGTTTTGGGAAGGATGAAAACGAAAAGGAAATTAATACTGAGCATCAGGAAGAGACAGCTAAAGTTCCTGGGACATGCAATGAGGAAGGAGGGCTTGGAGAATCTGATACTAACAGGTTAGATAGAGGGAAAAAGAGATATGCGAAAGCAGCGGATAACATATTTAAAGGCCCTGATCAGGTGGATGACGGAATGAGGGTTGCATGGTGTAACAGGAGAAGACCTCCTACAGAAAGTAGCTGAATAAAGTGTAAAGAAAGGACTACAAATAAACTACATGAAAACGAAATGCATGTTAATCAGCAAAAAGAGGAGCTTAAAATGCCAAGTACAGGTAGGGGACACTAAACTCAAGCAGGTACAAAAATTAAAATACTGTGAAGTGTTCTAACAGAAGAAGGAAAGTGGGACACTGAGATCTGAAGGTGAATTGGCATGGTTAAGGATGCATTCCAGCAGCTGAGTCAAGTATTGAAAGACAGGAAAATTTTGCTAGAAACAAAGAAGAGAGTACTGGATTGCTACATGATGTCAGTACTTCAATATGGCAGTAAATGCTGGACAATCTCATCAAAGATGAAGGGAAAACTTGAAGCAACTGAAATGTGGTTCTACAGAAGGATGCTGCGGATATCATGGATCAAGCACGATGAGATTTTGGAAAGGAAACAAAAAGGAAATTAATACTGAGCATCAGGAAAAGATGGCTAAAGTTCCTGGGACATGTCATAAGAAAGGAGGGCTTGGAGAATCTGATACTCACATGTCAGATAGAGAGAAAAGAAGACAGGGGAAAGCAGTATGTATCATACTTGATGGGCCTGAGCAGGTGAATGGCAGGAGTTTAGGTTGGGTAACAGAAGAAAGTGTGCTTAGAGCGACCAGGGATGGGATAGGGAGATGTGGAAGGCCATGATCACCTACATCCTGAAAAAACACGGCACATAGAAGAAGAAGAAGAAGAAGAAGAAGAAAATGAGCAGTTATATATTTATTTTAATGTACACAATCCTGGTTTTATATCTATATGCCTGTCAATCTTGATATATCTATATCCATCTTTCTATTTAGGTTTTGTCTAAATTTATCAGTTTTCCTGGTTACATCAATCTATCTTAGACTGTCTACATATAGAGATTGAAAATTTTGCCATTGATATTTTAAAGCAAGATATTCTGGATAAATAAGAACTTGATAGTTTTTTTTTGGCTGCCTATAAATACAGAAAGAAAGAGGCCAAATGTGCTATTGAATTTTTAAACAACATAACCAAACTGTCTGTGATATTGTTGCAATTGAAAGTTCTTCAGATTCACAGTATTGAAGAGCCAGTGATTCCTAAAGAGATGAATTCAGCCATGACAAGTATGATACAGATCAATACATTATTGCCCACTTGCTTTCAGATAGTGGGGACAGAAAGTCTCTCTGCATCAATAAGGATCATTTAGGTGATGTCTAATTATTATGTAGCCATTGTAGACGAGTGACACATCAACATTTGTCTGTTTAAGTTGGCAGTGCAAGTCCAATGGGTTGTCTATCAGCATTTTGTTATTATCAGTTCTCTTGTGATGAAAATGGTCAACTTCAGTTTGATCACAGGAGGAGGTAACTCTTTCTTGAAAGATCTGGTAATTTTTATTAATTGTTGAATTACAATAATAAAACTAGTTCCCAAATTTGTATCTTTTAAAAAATGGCATAAACCTGAAAAGAATTTTGAACTGAACCCTTTATTACAATCACTGGGGTATATGACCTTCTTTCCTTGCATAGTAGTACCTCTTTTGGTAGACATGGTTTATCTTAGAGGATTAGAGGGAGATAACTCATGACTACCAAAAGAGGTACTACTACGCAAGGAATGAAAATCATATACACCAGTGATTGTAATAAAGGGTCTGGTTTGAAATTCCAAGCACCGGAAGAAGACTGGAGTGTACAAATGGCAACAAAGATAAGAACAATAGCTCAAATAATGTAAATACTGTAAATACCATTTCATCTCAGAAATATAGTCAGTCAGTTAAGTACCATAGTGATACATGCTTTGAGCGATCATGTCTTGAAAGAGACATGACTGACAGGGGCAGAAGATTATCCCGCAGTAGGTTGCCATTGCTTTCTGCGGTAGACTGGTTGCCAGCCAAGGCTATAGAACTGAATCTGTCCCATTATTTAACCCATAACTGGAGGTAAGAGACGGATTAATACCTTTCCCAAGGATATTTGTGTGCAAGTGAATGCAAGGAATTCAACTGGAATATAGACAAAACTGAAAAGAAATTGTGAAAAATATAACAATAAGGCAAATTAACTCCCACATGTATAACACATGCCATTCCACATATATTTTACATTTTTACACTGTCTTGCTCTTGAAAGTGATATTTGTGAAACAAAAAATACACACTGGTCAACTTATACATTAGTCTGCAAGCTTAGTGCACAGTTTTGTGAGTAAAGTTTGTATGAGAATAAGATGTATAAGACAAATTGAAACATAACCTATTTTGATAGGTTTTCTCACTTTTTCAACCAAGTAAAAGTGAACTGACTACATTGAGTATACAGCTGCATCTACTGATAGGAAGAATGGGTCTCTGTGGAAAGTTTTTCTCTTCAGAATCCATTTTGCACATTAATAAATCTACCATTCGCCCAGGCATTAAATACTGTTGCCATATCTGGTTGATTATTCCTGCTTTTCATCCCAAGGTCCTTGACAAAATCCAAAGGAGGATCTGCAATGTAATTGATCCTGACTTGGCAGCCTGACTTCAGTCACTTTCTCATCAACATGATGTGGCTTCCCTCTGTCTTTTCTACATGTATTTTCATGGCAATTTCTATTTTGATAGGTTTTCTTACTTTTTCAACCAACTACTGCTAGGAAGGTTGGTTCTCTGTGTTGGGCCAGAAACTTTTTCCCTTCAGAATCCATTTTGCACATTTATAAATCTACCATTTGTCTGTGCATTGAATACTGTAGCCATACCTGGTCAGGTGCTTCTGCTTTTCATCTTGAGGTTCTTGACAAAATCCAAAGAAGAATCTGCAACATAATCAGTCCTGACTTGGCATCTTGACTTCAGTCACTTTCTCATTAACATGATGTGGTTTCCCCATCTTCTCTATAAATATTTTCATAGCAACTGCTCTCTGACAAGCTCTTTTTCCTGGTCCCCTAACCAAGTGAGTTTATGCATGCTACTTGACTGGCATATAGGTCCCAACTTTTTACCACTGAGATAGTTAAACATAACCTCCACTTCTACTACAACAGTTTTTTTTTCTTGCACTTCCCTCTTGTGGAAATCCCTTCTATTTACTTGCTTCCCTGATAGTGACAATCTTCAGTCTTCTTGAATCCCATTCATATTCTATCCTTTATTCAATACCCACTGCACACTAGTGGCAGACCTACCTTGTTTGGGATAAAATGATAAGAACAAAAATTTGAATATCTAAACTTATTTAGAAATGGAACTTTGTGTGTGTGTGTGTGTGTCTGTTACCTATAGACTCCGAAAAGGCTGAACTGATTTTCTTGAAAATTTACACAGTTGGACTCTAAAGATCTGCGAGTGTTCTTAGCTAGGTTTTGTGTTGAGGTTGAAAAAATCGAGTTATGAAGAAGTCGTCCGATTTTAATCAAATTTGATACACTCATAGACAAAGATGTAAGAAACGATATTCAGAAGTTTCAAGGTTGCAGTTCTTACAATAGTGCAGAAAATTGATAATATATATATATATATATATATATATAAAAAGCAAGATGTTTGTGTGTGTGTCTGTTTATCTGCCTGTATATCTGTATTTTTTCAGCCCTTTTATTTTAGTTTTTGCTTTGGGTTTGGCTCTAAGTACGTATAATTATAGTTCTTAGTCTCGACAATGACACCATTTACTCAGAGGACTTATTTAGCCTTCAATATTCAGTTTACGATGAAAAAACTTATTTGATATCAATACCAGGAAATCAAAATTTAACTTACATCCATTCATTTTTCTTTTAGTCTAAGGTTTCACTTTAACTGGAAACAACTATTGATTTTTAGTCTTTTGTGCCAATGTCCAAAGAGTCTGAGCTCCAGGACCATGGATTAGTTTTAAAGCTTTCATTATACCCGAGCAATGCCAGGCTATACGGCTAGTATTCTATAATAGCAAGATAACATATGTGAAATGTTAAGCATAGAAACATTTGATTTTTAGTGTTAACATTTTAGAAAGGATACTAATTTCAATTCAGATTTAATTTTTATTCATTTATTTTGAAGTTTTCAGATCCAAAATTGCTTTAGTATTAATTTACATTCATGTGTGCGCCATCTGAATCTTTCAGATCACAATCTGTTGCATAGGTGTGTTGAGGTTGGGTGAGAAACAATTAACAGATTGTTCTCTTAGTAATTAAGGTGGAACAGGCAGAGAAGGGAAAGAAATGTGTAGAAATAAAATAAAACTGAGTAATGACTAGTGAGGCCACTGCCTCAAAAGCCACAACATGGTGGACAGCATAGAATTTCCAGAACAAAATGTGACAAAAGAATGTCTTCACAAGATACCAAATCTCTGACAAGAGCAAAATGAGTCCAGCTAATTACCAACACTGACTGCTGGTCTTTTTGTCACTTTTATTGATATGAGGCAGCTGAGAATGACCTGGCTTTGGATAAGTTGCAGACATGTCAAACTGTTCTGCTCTGTTCCGCTGTTAACAACCTGGATGTGTGTGAACATGAAAGGGAGACTAGCGGCGGCTCTGGAAAAAAGAGGGTTCGTTTGTGTCTGGCGTGCAGGGCAGTAATCGGATCCAAAGAAAGAAGCACCGCCATCATATAGAAAAGAAAAAGAGAAAAAAAAAAATACTCACCGCTGTCTCAATAATCCACCTTCAGCCCATTCTAAAGGAAAAAAGAGAGGGGGCCCCCGAGTGGAATTTTTATAGACTGAGGAAATGGATTATGGGTAGAGTGTCATAGATAAAACCAACCGACCGATTCACCCAGGAGTGAGTTGCGTCAATTTCTTGGCGAGAAGCTGAAGCAGAGAGAAACAGTGAAAAGGTGGAAGGAGGAAGACGAAGAGGTGTAGCAAGAAACCAGCTGGGAGAGCGTTGGATTGAAATCCAACGGTCTCTGGTTCAATCCTTGGCTCTGCACTCATTAGAAGAAAGTGTGCAACAATGTGACTAGCTTTAACAGCCAGACACAACTCAGGGCTTCTTTTTCATCTGTACTAACACACATTTGCCACACAATTTTAATCTGGAAAATGCAATTTGAGTAAAAAATGAATGTAATTTAGTTAGATGATTCACAGAAAGTGCTGAGGTGTAAAAAGCCTCCATGATTAATATATGCCAGAGTTAATTCAGTTTATCACATTTTATTATGACAGTGAATGTTGGACAATTTCCCTAAAAATAAACAAAAAAACTAGAAGCAGCAGAAATGTGGTTCTACAGAAGGATACTGAGAATTCCATGGATAGAGTGAGTCAGCAACAAGCAAGTTTTAAAGAAAAGGACAACAGAAAGAAGACTTATACTCAAAATCAGAAAAAGATAGCTGAAATTTCTTAAACACCTAATGAAAGAGAGCTTGGAAAATTTAATCCTAACAGAGCATATCATGGGTAAGAAAAATAGAAGAAGGCACTGAGTTACTTACTTGGTGAGCTTGTGTGAATGGACAGTGGAATGTGGGGAGGGTATGAACCTTAGCAAAGGAAGAAAGTCTACTAAGAGAGATGACGTGGGAAGTTGGGGAAATGCATGATAGTCTATGTCCTGAAGGTAGCACATTGAAGGTTACAGTAAGAATTAATTTGTCATATAAATTTTATTACAGTTTATGGCTATAATTGTGTTGTATTAGAATTATAATAAGAACAAATTCTCTCCATGTCAAATAAATTTTATGACACTATCTTGTTGTAAATGTTCTATTTTATTATTAGCTGTTATTGACAATCTTTTACTGTGCTTAATAAGCTCTACAGAAACAATGACACTTCATCCATCACATAACTTATATATATATATATATATATGTATATAGGGTTGTAGCTGATGCTAAAAAAACACCAGGCACAGAGAAAATTGCCTGGATTTATTAGTTGACAATGTGATGACATCATCAGTGTCATCTGTTTCCAGAAACTGATTTTTGTGGATTTTTTTGGCTATTCCAATGGAAATTAGGCACAGAACATGAACGAAAGCAGGAAATCGGGTTCGAACTTTCTGAGTATAACCAGTCTTTTCTTCCAAAATTACTAAATAAACTAACAGATTTTTACTGCGTTCATTCGGATGTTTTCTTCGTCTTTCTTGCTTTCTTTCTTCGTGAATTGTATAGTTTGATTTCTGATGAAGACATTTTGCCTTGCCCGGATTTTCACTATGATTGTACGGATCAGCCCGGACCCGTGTCCGGTGTGCTCAGTAGTCAGATATGGAAATGTATATATATATATATATATATATATATACCAGTTGTACTCAGCCATGTGTTGCTGTGGCTCAGTTTAATGAAATTAAATTAAAAAAAAAAGAAGAAATTTATTTACTAAACTAAGGAAATAAATGGGATTCAATAATAATTTGTTGAAAAAAAAAATGATTAGAAATTTTTTTTAAAAAAAGGAAAGGGATTTCTGTTGTTTACACCCACCAAAATAGAAATAATAATAATAATAATAATAATAATAAAAGACTTTGTTTACCTTAAATGTGCAGTTTTCCTATGTTTTCTATGAAATAATAGAGTTGTCTGTAAATGCGTCCGTATTGAAAATGAAAGTTTTTTGATTTGGCTCCCATCGGCTCTAATAGATTTGAAAAAATATGTATTTTTTAATATTGTAATATCTTTTAATATAAGGTATATAAAACGTGCTCGTATATGATTAAAATGCTATAGTAAAATTTCAAAACAATTGGAGCAGCTGTTTTCTAGATTAGCGGATAGTAACAAACAGACAAGTACATTTTTATTGATATATATATATATATATATATATATATATATATATATATATATATATTGAATCAATCGCTAGGTCTGTTCTGGGAAATTTGGTTCACAGTGTTGTGCTGAACAGTTTCCTACTCCAGAATCTATCTTACTTATTTATAATGCTACTATTTCCCCTTGCTTTGAATATTGCTGCCACAGTGTGGTCTGTTATACATTTACAGGTTCTTGATAAAATCCAAAGAAGAATTTGCAATGTTATTGGTTCTGACCTCACATCCCAGTTTCAGTTACTTTTCCACCACCAAAATATGTCTTCCCTGTAAATTTTCTAAAAATACTTTCATGGTAATTATTCTGATGAACATTCAACTATAGTACCTAGACTTTATCAATTTAAGCACAGTACTAGATTGATGGAAAAGTCACAGTTGAAATTGCTAATGTAACTGTTAAGTTCTATGTTAACAGTTTCTTCTATTGAACTTCTTGCTTGAGGAACTCTCCTCTGACTTCTAGTTTCCCAGTCAACTACATTCTATAAAAACTTAAATGCAATGTCAATTATTATCTCCTTAATAGTCAATTTTTTATATTCTCTAACACTCAGTAAACCCTTGTGCCTTAGCGGATTTATTACCTTGCTTGGAGATTAAATGATTCTATTTTTAAATTCCTGTATGTTGTTATAATTGTTCTTTCTTATTATTACTCATTGCTATAAATCTAAGATCCTTAGTAAGAATGAATCTTCTATTCAGCAAATAAATATTCTTTTTGCATGTATCATGTCCCTTCAGGATGTTGGCGAACATGGCCCTCAACAATTTCCTCTCCTTTTTTAGCTCTTAATAACGTCTATGTCTTCATTATGTCTCTCAAAACCTGCTCCACCATCCATTCACTCAAGCGAGCCAAGTAGGTTATATGTTCCTTCCCTTTCCCTCTTGCCTTCAAAGTATCCTGTGTGTATTAGATTCTCCAAACCTTCTTTCCCCATTATGTGCCCCATAAATTTCAGCTGCCTCTTTCTGACGTTAATTATAAGTTTCCTTTTAGTTGCTATTGTCTCTAGAACTTTGTCATTGCTCACATGTTTAGTTCATTCTCAATATCTTTTGGAAAACATTATGCCTCTTCTTCATCAATAAGGAGGCTGTCCTGCTTTTACTAACATTTAAGAAAACTGATATTACATAACAGTTAAAGTATATTATTAAAATTGTTGTATTTTTTCATTGGTTATTGTAATTTATCATTTATTGTGACTACTGTAAACTTCTATTCATCTATCAATATAACTTATATTGTTGTAAGTGTTCGACTTTATTATTAGATGTTGTTGTTAATTTAATTGCATTCACTTACACACAAATACCATTAGAAAAGATATTAATCCATCTCTTCCCTCCACTTATGGATTAAATAACAGAACATATTGGGTTCTATAACCTTGGCTGGCAATCAGTCTACTGCAGAAAGTAATGGCAACCTACTGTAGGATAATCTTCTGCTCAGTCAGTCATATCTCTTTTGAGACATGATCGCCTAAGTGTGTATCATGTATGGCACTTAACTGACTGACAGTTAATCTATCATTGGTATTAATTATTAAATCAAATTACAGATACTGATTAATATATATATATATATAAGTTTTGGTATGGTCTCTGTTTATTACACTATAATGATATCAATATTTTCTTCTTATTAGTTATTGATGTTAATCTAACATTGTGTCTACGAAGATTAAAAGATCTTAATCTTATATTGTGTCTAAGAAGATTAAAACATGTTGATCTCACATTGTGTTTAAGAAGATTAAAAGATCTTAATCTTATATTGTGTCTAAGAAGATTAAAACATGTTGATCTCACATTGTGTTTAAGAAGATTAAAAGATGTTAAATTTCCCATTGTGTCTAATGCTAAAAAACACCGGGCACAGAGAAAATTGCCCGGATTTATTAGTTGACAATGTGATGATGTCATCAGTGTCATTTGTTTCCAGAAACTGATTTTTGCGGATTTTTTTGGCTATTCCAATGGAAATTAGGCACAGAACATGAACGAAAGCAGGAAATCGGGTTCGAACTTTCTGAGTATAACCAGTCTTTTCTCCCAAAAAATAAACAAATTTTTACTGCAGTCATTCGGATGTTTTCTTTTTTCTTTCTTTCTTTGTGAATGGTTTAACTTGTTTTTTGATGAAGACATTTTTTCTTGCCTGGATTTTCACTATAATTGCACAGATCAGCCCGGACCTGTGCCTGGTGTACCCGGTAGTCAGATACGGCCATGGTGTCTAAGAAGATCTATATGAAGAATGCATCACGTGTTATATAACTTTTATCACAGTATATAGTTATAACTTTACTATTTTATTATTAGTTATTGCTGTTAATCTCTGATAATGCATATTATAAATTTATGTCAGATCTGCAAAGAGACAGGAGGTCTGGCATTGTTTGCATGGAAGATGACACCATTCTGATAGGCTAATTTTGAGTGCTTTTCATTGATTGCTGCCATTTAATCAGTTCATTTGAAATTAATGTTTGATTTTGCAGGAGCATGTAATACACAATGCTCTTCCAGTCCTATTATAGCTGTAAAATCCCTGTTGCAGATGCCTGCTCAAGTACATTTGTTTTTGTTCAAAATTCGCAGAGCCAAGCTGTGATGTACACAGTAACATGGGTGAGTGGAGCTGACCTTAGTTACAGTTTCTGGGAGAAAGTGTTATTGAAAGAAAAAGAAACAATCATTAGTAATTAATGTGCATATCTTTTTAAAACATTACATTACATAACCAACTTTCTACAAATCCATTCTTTGTGAATCTAACTTATGTCAATCAATACATAAAACTGACTGAATACTAATTCAATCTTAAAAAATTCAGATAGAGTGTATCTGTAAAAAGACAATATGAATAAAGACAAAAGGAAAACTTATCTTAGCCGACGCGTTTGGTCCTCTGAGGGACTTTATATAGATATAGATAGGTAGATAGATGTAAAATCTCAGATAGAGTATATCTGTAAAAAGACAACATGAATAAAGACAAAAGAAAAACTTATCTTAGCTGACATGTTTTATCCGTCAGAGGACAGAATGCATTGGCTAAGTTTTCCTTTCAACTTTATATAATATATATATATTATTATTCAATTATTTAATTTCTGGTTGTAATTAAATTAGGCCAGTACACAATTGTATTAAAAAATGTTCAATACAATTATATTCTAGAACCTTTGAATATTTTTCATTTGTCTTCAGGCAATTTACAGTAAAATTTGCCCAAAGACATCGAAAAGTAGAAACCTGGGTTGCGTAATAACTAATAGATAGACTAAACTATCGCCCGTTTCACACTCCGCCCACATCTATTGAACAGGTGAAGAGGCTCATCCCTTGTTCCCTGTTTAGGATGTGGTTTCTGGTTTTCTCTTTTCCAATCTCTTCACTCTTATGTAGCCCCCTGCACATAAGTGGCGTTACTGCCTTGCTTGGGGGTGATATGATTAAAAAGAAAATACATATATATTATTGTTATAATATTGCTACACTTTGCCCCAATTTTCATTGGTCTACACCCACAATTCTTTAAAAATATAATAATCTCCCACTCCTCTACAGTCATCTAATATGGTGCTATTTGTTATTTTATATTAATTTTGTTATTTTAAATTTTCTTATCAATATATGATGCACTGCCTGATGATGGTGTATTGAACACTGAAACTTAATAGCTTCTGAGTTGCATTATGCTATTTTTATAACAATAATAATAAGTATATATCTATAAATGGTCTACTTCTGTATTGAGCACTTTTTATAAAGTAAATATTAAACTGTGGAATATATATCTATTAGTTTAAATCACTAATTCATAAATATTTAGAAGTAGTACAAAATAATGGGTTGGTAGTCTACTGTTTGTAATAATTTATTTGATTAAGAGTGCTCGATACTTAGTAAAGCATTATATATGGTAATATTTTTATTATAAGTTTATAATAAAAACATAGTTTATTGCAACACAAAAGCCATTGTGTTTCAGTACTATCTTATTAGTACCTCGTCAGGTGGTCCTGATGAGGTACTAATAAGATAGTCAGTCAGTTAAGTGCCATATTATATACATGCTTGGGCGATCATGTCTCAAAAGATACATGACTGACTGGGTAGACTGGTTGCCGACCAAGGCTATAGAACCCAATCTGTCCTGCTATTTAACCCATAACTGGAAGGAATAGATGGATTAATGCCTTTCCCAAGGGTATTTGTGTGTAAGTGAATGCAATGAATTCAGCTAGAATTTGAACTCGGCTCCTCGATTTCTCGTTCTGAGCCAATATCCAATGCACCACAACGATAGTACATATATATAAATAGATAAAGCTTCTTCAGAGATTTTATTAAGACGAATGGTCTTTAAAAAATCTCTGTAAAAGTTTGTTAAAGTGAAACATGTTAGATTAATGACACTTTTTCCTACCTGTTCTTTACTTATTCTACTTATCATGTTGGATTTCAATCCATACATTCAACTCATATATATATACATATATAACTGCAAGAATGTGAGTTCAAGTCTAAATGAAAAGCATCATCATTAAACAACAGAATTAATTTACAGAAGATACAGATTATTTAATATTTTAAAAGACTAAGACAATGAAGACGGAAAGTGAGATTTAAAGGCAAATTGGCATGGCGAAAAAGCATTCCAGAAGTTGTGTAAAGTATTAAGAAACAGGACAATTTCACTAGAAACAAAGAGGCAAGTACTGGATTGCTATGTGATGTTGGTTCTTCAATATGGCAGTGAATGTTGGACAATATCTTCAAAGATGAAGGAAAAACTTGAAGCAGCTGAAATGTGGTTCTAAAGAAGGATGTTGTGGATATCATGGACTGAGCATGTGAGCAATGACGAGGTTTTGGAAAGGATGGAGACAAAAAGAAAATAAATACTGGGCATCAGGAAGATGCAACTAAAGTTCCTGGGACATGCAATGAGGAAGGAGGGCTTGGAGAACTAATAGGCAAGATAGAGGGGAAAAGAGACAGGGGAAAGCAGCGGATAACATATTTGAAGGACATAAACAGGTGGATGACGGAACGAGGGTTGCATGGTGCAACAGGAGAAAGCGTACTAAGAGCCACCAGAGAGAGGGAGATGTGGAAAGCCATGATCACCTACGTCCTGAAAGAGCATGGCACATAAAAGAAGAAGAATTCTGAAAATAATTTTGTAACATTTTTTTTATATTTAGTATTCTTTAGGCCAAGACACTTCTTGTCAGAATTCAAAAAATATAAGTAAAGTTATCATTCCAAAAGACGGGTCTTTATTTGATCGATAGTGTTAGATTTTGAAGAGTTTTATTGGCCTTCCAGTGAAGTCACTTGAAGTGTTTCTGTTCACAAAATGTCAAACTTAAAATAAAAATGAGCAACATCATTGATCTGCAGGTCTTATTTTTCCCCAAATTTAATTTTTGTTTATTGGGGGGGGGGATTTTTTTCGGAAGCACACACACATTGATGATCTTAATTAAAAAAAATAAAAATGGTTAAATTAATATAGTAAATGTTTGTTATTTTAAAAAAAGGAAACGTTTGAAGGGAAATCTTTTTGTATGTAACCTTACCCACCACAAAAAGGTCTTTTCGTACATATAACCAAAGTTCAATAACTCGGTGGCACATAAAAGAAGAAAGAAAACAACCTCAGATGTGAGGTAATGAACAACAAAAATAAAAGCAAAACTTGTGAAAAAATAACAATGATGACAACATTTCATCTTAAAACTTTGAATAAAATGATTATATCTGTGACTACTGTAATATAATAATCTGGCCGCACCGAAGAAGGCCGATGAAGCATGGGCGTTCCCGGTTGATGAAAAGTAGCGGATGTCACTTTGACCCTATTTCCGGTAGAGCGGAAATAGACAGGGTCTCTGAGAATTTACGTAGGCGTCGCGTAGGCGTCGCGTGATCAAGAAAAAACCGGAAGAAACAATTTCCGCTTTTGGAAGATATATAAAGACTGCAAAAAACACAGTCTTGGAATCAGTTTTGACGAGTCTCCAGCCTCGACAGTAGAAGAGAAGTCGAGTCACAGTCGAAGTCAGAAGTCGAAGAAGAAGAAGTCAGTCAGCCTCGACAGAAGTTAGTCTTGACAGACAGACAAGTCTCGAGAACTCGAAGAAGAAGCTAGACGAGCTAAGTAGAGAGGTACACTCCCGTCGTCACCCACGTCAACCCTTAGAAGAGCGCTCTCTCACTCTTTGTTCCTAGGCAACACGGTCCAGCGTTCATTAATAAAAATATTAATATATTTTTATATACACGCGTGTTTGTTATTTGTCGCTATATAACACTACTACGTGTAAAGGAGTCACAAAATGAAAACTTATGAGAAATGAATCATAAGGATAATAAAGAGAAATTTGGATATCTTTATTAAGTGTATGACAAAGAAACAAAAAATGAAAGCACATGTTGAGTAAATTAGAGATTAGAAATGCGTGTAGCATAACTTTCAAACAGCTACTAATTACTGAAATTGATTATTGAAATTTATAAGAATTTGATGGCTCAAACAAAAGTTAAATTTGATTGAGATTGATTTGTTAATTAGAACTCTAACTAGATAACAAAGAACACATCAATTTAATATGTCATACAAAGCTTCATAGAACAAAATATTGATCACTAGATTCTGAATTGGAAGTCCTTTTTGATCCAGTTTTATTCTTAACTCAGTGACCTTTATGTTCAAATGGAAAGTTTAAGATTGGCTACAAAGATTCCTATTGGTTATAGCAAAGAAAAATTTTCATTGGCTTATGATACTCTTTCTTGCATAAAAAATGATCCAGTTAAAATTGCCAATCTACAGATTGTTTGAGTCTTTTAGAATGACATATCAACCTCTGTGGGTTATTTAATGCCAAAAAGGTAGGGCTTTAAGGTATTTTTTCAATGCTTTATTATATTGAGAAGTTGATTTAGTCAGATTATGATGAAAAAGTTGTTTTTATTCTATTTTAGAAAACTGAAGATGTCTTCTAGTTTTGTGTTCAAAAATTTATTGCTGGTAATAATTTCATTTCCTTCAAAAATGTATATTTTTCTATAAAAGTCTGTTTTTATACTTTCATAGTGTTTTGACCTCAGTTTGATGTTTAACTATTAGCCCATAACTGCGACCCTAACAGGTGCTACCACTCCAGATCAGGGTGGACCTAGGAACAACAGCAGTTAAGAGGTGGTTCCATGCTCCTCATAACATCTCAATCAGAGGCCTTGCAGTTTATCATCATACCCAGAACCATCTACAGATTGTCACAATTGCTACATCAATGACCATTTTTAGAATTCCAGTTTCTACAAATTAAGGAATTCTGATAAGAGGCTCTTTGCAGATTTATAATTTTTTCTGTAAATCTAATTTCTTTTCTTAATCTAAATATTACTTTTAAACATCATATCTTCACATGGATATATATATATATATATATATATATATATCAGCATGCAGTGTGGGTGTAGAAGAATCCAAAGGAGTATCCTGTACATACAGTGGTAGGATAACTCTCTGAGAGAGTTCTAAACATATATGTATACAAATACATATAGAGCAAATATAAGAAAAATTAAGGCAGATACGTTATTTCATGATAAATCGGAAGTATGGCCTATTTCAGCTTCTGATTCGTGGAAAATCCTTTGTACAATAAAGACAGAAACTGATGATGGTTCACCTAAAATAGGCCTATACTTCCAATTTACCATGAAATAATGTGTCTGCCTTAATTTTTCTTATATATATATATATATATATATATGTATATTCAGGGTGGTTCAAAAGTATGTGGAATAGGTTTGTGTATCGGCTATATTGTTACAATGGTGTTCATTATATATTTGTCTTCTTCCTTTAAGTGTTGTATTTCTTCAGGACATGTGATCATCAACCTCCACTTACTCCTACCCTTTGTCATTCTTAGCACTTTTTCTCTTGGTATCTCTTCCAAACTCTACTCTGACATTCAAGTGCTCAAACCCATTAAGTATGTCTTACGTTGCTTTCACCTGTCTGTCTTTCCCTCTATCCACCCTGTAAATATTAGATTCTCCAACACCTCCTTCCTTATTAAATATCCCAGAAACTTTAGCTGTCTCTTTCCAATGTTAAGTATGAGTTTCTTTTTTGTTTTTATCCACTCAAAAACTTTGTCATTGCTCACATGTTCAATTCATGGGGTATTTGTATTATTGTACACAATAAAATGTGTCACTATAACAATTGTATCAGTGAATATAATTGTACATGCAATCTTGAAATAAATATTATCATTTACTGTCTACCTAATTTTAGACCACCCTTTATATATATATATATATATATATATATATATATATATATATATATATAGTGTATCAAAGCAGCAGATAATTTTCTAAACATATACTGTTAAATGTAAGGGACAATGGATGTCTATTATGTTTAATCATGAGACATTCTAAACATTGAATTTTGGCTTTAATTTCAGGTGAAAATAAAGACAAAAATTCTCCAACATTTGGATAAATTTTTATTAAGTTGGTTTTAACCTCTCTGAAGATGGCTCATATATATATATATATATATATATATATATATACATACATATTAAAAACAGATATAGGGGTTGTTCCAATGAGAGAAACTGGTATAGAAAACAGTGTGAGAAGTCGTGAATGTTTTGGTTAAAGTGTAAATTTATTGTTGTTATTATTATTAATATTACTTGCTTTTTGTATGAGATATTAAGTGTCCATAATGGTATTTGTGTTGCTACACATGTTTCGAGTCTAAAGTTGACTCTCTTCAGGCAAATAAACTTGTGACTTTACATGTTGAGATTCATTTGTTTTTCAGATGGCCAAAGTATTATGTATAGAGATAAGTGGTGAGGTCACTGAGTTAAGAAGAAAACTGGATCAAAATAAGTGGTGAGCAGATCAGAAAGTTCATATGCATGTCTTTTTGTTGTTTATTTTCACACTTGCATGTTCAATCTCTTCCGTCTCTTTCATTGGTCATCGAGTGTGAAAAAAACCCCCAACAAACACGCATGCATATGAACTTTCTAACCTGCTGACCACATATCTCTATATATACATGATAGTTTGGCCATCAGAAAAACAAACAGATCTCTATATGCAAAGTCACAAGTTTATTCGCCTGAGAGAGTCAACTTTAGACTCGAAACATGTATAGTGACACAAATACAATTATGGACACTTAATGTATCATACAAAAAGCAAGTAATATTAATAATAATAACAACAATAAATTTACACTTTCAACAAAACGTTCTTGGTATCTGATTAAAAAGTGAGACATGATGATGACTCCAGCATGGCAGAAGAATAGAATAACATACAGAGATTCAATCTTTTCCTTTTATGTGTGTCTGTGTGCGTGTATATATTTATATATATAAATATATGATAACATAGTCAAGTGGTTTAAACATACATTTTTTGACCATATGGTCTTGGCTTCAATCTCAACACAATCAATTTGTCATTTCTCGATGTTATCTGCCTGAGGATGTAATCCCAGCATGTGGCCCATTCAGAAAGTGGCTGAAAACTAGATCATGGGTTTTGAGTAAAATTAGATAGATGGACCTGTTTTGGATGCTGTTCATGATTGTACTACAGGGTTTTTGAGTGTATTGGCCTTGTTCCGACTGATCACGGTTGCAACAAGTCTAAGAGTAAGACAATACTGTATTTTTAATTTTCTTTCACTCATTTCACGCCTAGAAAAACCTCTAGTACACAGGGTCTTACAGTGAAGGAAATGACTGGGCATTAAGAAATGATAAAAGATGAATGGAATTCAAGAAGAGAGAAGATGACAACTGACATTGCATTTAAATTTTTGGAGACAGTAGCTACCAGGGAAGCAATTAAATGGAAAGGAGTTCCACAGATGAAAAGTGTGAGAAAAGAAACTGTTCAAGTAGAAGTGAATGTTACATTTAGCTATTTAAACAGTAATAAGATGGGACCTAGATGCCAATCTAGTACCATGCTGAAGTTTATGTGGATGGAGCACCAGGAAAAAAAAGTTCATCAGAGCAGTTGGTAAGAAAATATTTGTAGAAAAAGACTGGAACTACAGTCTGCTCTGAATAGCTGTGGTAAAAACCACAGGTGGCTTCTATGGGTGTTAAAATAATACAAATGTGCCTGTGCAGCTGTCTATGATGGGCATTGGCTAGCAACTTAAGCAAATGGGTTTACTTGGTAAATGAGAGTAACTAACCATATATATATATATATATATATATATATATATATATATATATATAATCAACATTTTTTTTTTTGTTCTTGAAAACCTGAAACCAGCTGTGACTTGAGTTTCATGCCCTATGTGTAATAATCAGGTTGCTGGAATGCCTGGTTAACCAACTCAGGAAAATTTAAAACCTAAAATAGTGTAAGATTGTAAAAAACACAGAGAGGTGTTGGCATTGTGCAGTCAGATCGAGAGTGACAGCCAAATTTGGTTAAGATGGAAAAATAGCCATAAATGTTCCAAAGAAAAACAACAAAATAATCAAACTCCCTGAGTGGGACAGAAGGGAAATATATGTATGTATACATATATATAAAAACACACAATGGTCTTTATTATAAGAGATTACATATATATATATATATATATATATATATATATATAGTCATCCACAGACAGATCTGTTTTGCTGTATAACAGCTCATTAATATGGTTAGACGTCCAATTGCTTCTAGCCAGAATTGAAACATGACCAAATTGACATCAGTCAGTGATTCTATCTCTGAGCTATGGGTGCTCGGTAAAAAAAGGCAGACTTTTTGCATGTGATATACCATGTAAACCCACGACAGTAGCTGAGAGTGTTCTAATTCATTACTGAATGAACAATATACTCTCTCTTATAATAAAGACCACTGTGTTTTTTTTATAGATTTTCACTACTTGATGACACAATTATTACAACACCATAAAATAATAAGGCACTGTTAAAGAGCAAAAATGTGGCAAGAGCTTTTATAACTGATAGTAAAAAGAATGACCAGAGCTGATGATGGCTTGCTACTGTTTCTTTTTCCCTGAGGCTACAGCAGTGGTGAACAAGTAACTTAGAAAGTTGGTTTGGAGGGAGATAACTCATGACTACCAAAAAAGGCTTTGCACAAGGAATGAGAATGATATACCCCAGTGATCATAATAAAGGGTTCAATTCGAAATTTCTTGTACCTGAAGAAGGCCGAAGCTTACAATGGCTGAAAGTCATACTAATAGCAAACAAAATGAACACAATAGTCCAAATAATGTAAATAGTGACATAATTATTGTAAAAAAAATAAAATAATATTGCACAGTTAAAGAGAAAACACACGGAAAGAAGTTTAACAGTTGGTAGTAAAGAGAATGAACTGAACTAATGTTTCCTCAGTATTCTCTCTCTCTCTCTCTCTCTCTCTCTTTATGAGCATGACAGAAAAACTTCCACTGATGACAAATCAGTCAAGTTTCAATAATGGCTTGAAGCAAATTGTTAATCTAGCCACACTGATGAGCTGTGATACAGAGAAAGAGGCATGTATATGAATGACAATATATATATATATATATATATATATATATATATACACACACACACATATATAAATACACAATGGCCTTTGTTATAATAGAGAGGATAAACTGACAATAGGCAGAAATTCATAAAAGTAGCCAAAAACTTTCACATTATAATGTATATTTCCATTTGACAACTTGATTTGTGGAATTGGTATGTAGAAACAATATTATCTAATTAATGTGGAGAAAATTGTCACTTAGCTGAGCAGATTTACTTTAGTTATGCTAACTTGAAAGTTTCATGAAGGCATTGTTTTGATTTCTTCACTCTTCAGAAAAAAAAATCCCTGAAGTGTGACATGATCACTGCAATGAAGTCAGCTGACTAAAATAAGTCTGCTCAGCTAAGTGACAAATTTCCCCATATTAATTCTATTAACGCTCTGATATGTGTTGTGGTGCAGTAGTAATCAGCTCAGAACGAGAAATCTGGGAGGTGAGTTCAAATTCTAGTTGAATTCCTTGCTTTCACTTATGCGCAAATACCCTTGGGAAAGGTACTAATTCATCCTTCCCTCCAGTTATGGGTTAAATAACAGGACAGATTGGGTTCTATAGACTTGGCTGGCAACCAGTTTACCACAGAAAGTAATGGCAACCTACTGCAGGATAATTTATAATTTTCTGCCTAGTCAATCATGTCTTTATCGAGACATGATCATCCAAGCGTGTATAACGTATGGCACTTAACTGACTCACTGACTCTATCCTGGTATCTAGCGCTTTAAAACAACAAACCTACTTGCCTAAAATGCATTTCTGCCAGTAAATTAGACCAGTATATACTTGTATTAAAAAGTGCGAAATAGACAATGTAAAGCTTTTAAATAGTTTCATTTTGAAGTCAGTTAATAGAAAATAACTAAATGTACTGAAAAGTTGTAACCAAGGTTGTGAAGTTAACTAACTTCTAAATGAATAATATATATATATATATATATATATATATATATATATATAAAGTAAGTAATTCTCATCTATATATATATATATATATAATTAGTTTTTCAAGATTGTGAAGTTAACTGACTTCTAAATGAATATATATATATATATATATATATATATATATATATATATATATATACATACATATATATTAAGTAATTCTCATCTATATATATAATTATTTTTTTTCAAGATTGTGAAGTTAACTGACTTCTAAATATATATATATATATATATATATATATATATATATATATTAAGTAATTTCTCATCTATATATCAGAGTCTAACCATACTGATGAGCTGTGATACAGCGAAACAGATCTGTCTGCAGATGACTACATATATATATATATATAGTTTAGTTTTTGGTTATAATTAAATTAGACCAGTACTCAGTTATATTAAAAAGTGCTCAATACATTTATATTGTACAGCCTTTGAACATTTTTTATTTGAAAATGAGTTATTTCTGCAACCTAGGTTTCAACCTTTTGGTATCCTCAGGCGACTTATAATAACTGATTTTCCAATGCTTTTCGAACCTACAACAGGAAATTTTATGAATATGCGACTGGGATTTTTAAACAACCAAAGATATTTAAAAATAGGAAGGAATTACTTATAGATCTTAAAACACTTTCATCCAGGTTTTTATGATCCTAATATATATTTATATGTGCGATTACATCTGGACATTACTTACAATCTTTTATTCAGTAATTTCTTTTTTTCTGGAAACAACATAATGGTGAACTTTTCTTCTTATCACAATTGACAGAAATCACTACTGTTGTATGGTTTGGCTTTTTTTACTATACTCCATGTTATATCAATGTTTTTTTCTATTTTGCAGTTTTAATTTCTACACATGGCTGGCCAGTTTGGTACAATTTTTAAGGTTTTCCAGTTTAAATGTAGATTTCTGATTATTTCATTTTTCTTTTCTAAATGTTTTTCTTTTGTCATCTGTATCATGTACGCTATCGGTCATAATTAAGCCACCCCAGTGTTTTAAAAAAATTATGTATTTCATATTATTTTTTAGTATTTATTGCCAAGTGAATAATTGTAAATGAAAATAGAATGGTTCTTTTGTTATTAGTTCACAATAACATGTGCATCAAATGAATTTATAAATATTTAATAATTACTATATTGCAGTTTCATCAAAATAACCTCCTTTTGCCTTCACAATGGCTGCACACACTCTGGGCATTCTTTCCACAAGTTTTTTTTAAATAATCCTCCAACAACTCACTCCAGGTATCCTTTAGACATCTAACTAAATTCCAAACATTATTAGGCTGTTTTTTCTTACTTCAGGATGTGCATTCTGGTGCAGTGGATATTGACTCAGAACAACAATTGGGGTGCCAAGTTTGAATTCCAGTTGAATTCCTTGCATTCACTTACGCACAAATACCCTTGGGAAAGGTATTAATTTGTCTCTTCCCTCCAGTTATGAGTTAAATATTAGAACAGATTGGATTCTATAGCCTTGGCTGGCAACCAGTCTACCGCAGGATAATCTTCTGCTCAGTCAGTCATGTCTCTTTTGAGACATGATTGCCCAAAGTGTGTATAGCGTATGGCACTTAACTGACTGACTCTTCTTACTTCTCCTGTCCAACTCATCCCATACAAGTTCATTTGGTGAGAGGTCTGGTGACTGAGGTGGCCAACACTTAACTTTTAACACTCCAACAGTTTCTTTTAATTTTAAATAATTTTGGCACAATTTAACAGTATGTTTTGGGTCGTTATCCTGCTGGAAGATGAAATTTTGACCCACAATGTGCAGTTGAGATGGAATTGCATATTTCTGTAAGATTGAATGGTACTGTTCTTTTTCCATAATCCCTTTTACTTCAACCAAGTCACCTGAACTCATGCTCGCAAAACAACCCCAAATCATGCAGGATCCACCACAATGTTTCATCAATGACTGTACACACTCATCTTTCACTTGCTTCCTAACCCTCCTCCACACGTACACCCTCCTTTTACTCCCAAACAGTTTGAACTTAGGCACATCAGTCCACAATACTTTTGACCACTGTTCTGGTGTCCAGTTTTTGTGCTCTCTTTCCCATGCTAGTCTCTTCTTTTTATTGGCTGGCCAAAGCAAAGGCTTCCTGGCTGCCACTTGTGCAAAGGGACCCACCTCAAGAAACCTTTGCTTCACTGTATTTACAGAGGCTGGATCAACCTTGTCAGTATTCAATTCTGCTTGTATTTGATGAGCAGTTTTCCTCCTGTCTCTTACACTCTTCAGTACTATTCTGTGGTCCTATTTTACTAATGTTTTCCGTTTTCTCCCTGTCCTTTTTCATTTGACATGGCTTCCAATTTTGTCTCTTTCTATGTAGTATGCAGTGCATACTGATCTGCTCAACTGGACACATTCAGTCTCTTAGCTATCCTCCTTTGGGAATAACCTTCTTTGTTCTAGATTTGAATTTGAGCTCTTGTCTCTACAGATAACTCTTGAGGCATGGCTAAATTGAAATATAAAAAAAAAAAAACTTGCCTAATAATTGTGGCCGATAGTGTACATCTCAGTTGTAAATAGCCCCTTCTGTTTTACAAATTTCATTTAATTTACTTTTGTCTCTACAGTTAGTCTTTATTAGTGATGTTATGTTGCATGTTATTATTCAGGTTTTTGGTATTTTGTTTTTTATGTAAATTTCTAAATTACTAGTACAGCTATAACTTAATTTGAATAAATTTCTATTCAAAATTCTAATTAATTCTGAGTTTTTGAGAAGTGTTTATAAATTAATTTAAAAAATATTTGCCCTATTTTGGATTTTACTTCTAAGTGGTGAGTTGAACAAAATATAGTTTGATTTCTAGTATTATTTTTCGTTTGTTTGACTGAGGTTTGTATTCTAATTTGTCTTTATGGCTAGTTTGATTTAAAGCCCTTTCATAATCGTTTTTCTTTTCATCAAAAACTGTTTCGTGGGAAGATCTTTCGATAGTTTATGTTCTATTCCCTTAAAGATGTGCTTGATTATGCTGGTCAGGTGGTTAGATCAATTTTTACATACTTTAAAGTTGTATTTGTTTTCACATGTAGAGAGACACTGTAAGTTTGGAGATTAAATTCTACATCTAAATATTTGACAACTTTCTTATTTGTTTTAACATCTATCTCAAAATTAAGGTTTCTGAAGAGTTTGAAAAGCATTTTTCTTATTTTGTCATTTTCTCTTTTGTTTTCCGGTGCTATCATTAATCCATCATCTCTTTATAATTCATAATTGACTATGTGGATTATATCATTAATTTTATTTGGAATGTATAGTCCTATTAATTCTGAAATTCCAGCTCTGTCAAACGAGACTTGTGGTTCATCAAATGTGTTTTTTTGATTTTCTAATCAATGCTTTTTCATTGTAGAATAGTATTGATTTTCAGCAATGCAGTATTATATTTACATGCTCAGATGGTATATATATATAGTCATCCACAGACAGATCTATTTCGCTGTATCACAGCTCATCAGTACAGTTAGACAGCCAATTGCTTTTTACCCAGGATTGAAACTCGACCGAATTGGTGTCAGTTGGCGATTCTACCTCTGAGCTATGGGTGCTCGGTAGAAGAAGGCAAACTTTTTAGTATGTAAATTATCATTATACATGCCCAATAGCTGAGAGTGCCCAATTGCTGAATGAACGATACAAATATATATAAAGAGAGAGAGAGAGATACAATTATTTTAAGTGTACACACACACACACAGACCCATATTAAAGGAGATAAATGACATAAAATCATAAAATAGGTGATAAAAGAAGAAATTTTTCTCATCTTGAAGACTCAAGGAAACGAACACATCATAGGTGGGACATGCTGAGCGGTAGTACTTGAAAAATAGATGATATTTTAGTTTTTAGTTTTATAAGATGTCAATTTCCAAGAAAAAGAAAGAAAACAACAAAAGCCAGACAAAAAAAGAAATTGGTGTTCATAAGCACATAAATAAGGAAATGGTTAAAAAATGAGTGGCACACTTAAGTAGCCCCTTCCCCAAAAATCGAATGGTTGGTCATTGGATTGAAGTTTGATAAATGAGTCAGGCAAAGGACATTCCATCATCCACATAAATTTTGGTGTCTGTGTGATACGATTATATTTGTAGCGTATGAGCATATATATATATATATATATATATATATATATATATATATATATATATACTAGCAGTATAGCATGGCATTGCTCGAGTGTAATGAAAGCTTTAAAACTAATCCATGGTCCTGGAGCTCAGTCTCTTTAGATGTTGCCACAAAAAACATAGGTTGTTGAAAGGTTGATTTCAAAGGCATAGAACTTACTAAAATGAATGGATGTAAGTCAAATTTTGATCTCTGGTATCGATGTCAAATAAGTTTTCTGTTGCAAACTGAATTTTGAAGGCTAAATAAGTCCCCTGAGTAAATGGTGTCATGGCTGAGACTAAGAACTACAATTATACCTACTTAGAGCAAAACCTGAAGCAAAAACTAAAATAAAAGGGCTGAAAATCTGATTTTGACCAGACCCTATAGGATATTGGGTTATCGATTTCCAATAATGGAGTCAAATAAGTCATCCAAGGATAAACTAATCTAAACAAGTCCATGAAAACTTATTGTATCCACTGGGAGTAAAATTGGAGAAAATGAGCCATTGATGGCTGAATATTGGATTTTGATCAAATTCAATAGAATATTGGAGGGTATCGATTTCCGATATCAAGGAAAATGAGTTGTCTGAGAGACCTACTAATGTTTGAAACTAAAAACTATAATTTTACCAAGATAAAGCAAATTCTGCAGCAAGAACCATTATAAAAAAGCTGAAATCCTGATCTTGATTAGATCTGATCAAATATCAGGGTATTGACTTTCAATATCAGGGGGAAATCGGAAACAATAAGTAGCCCCTGACCTGACTGAAAGCCTAAAGAATATTTGTGTGAAGTTTGGTGAGAATCAGATAAAAAGTGTGGATTTGTCTAAAGTAGAGACAGGCACAAACATCTTGCCTTTTACATATATAGATACATATATAAATTTATATATGTAGCATGTGGCTATATATATATATATATATATATATATATATATATATATGTTATTTTTGTAGCATATATAGTGTTGAGCTGTGATAATGCTTGCTGCCAAGAATATTGTTTTTACTTATTATTTGATAAAAGGATATTTTGCCAAGCAGGTTTATATATATATATATATATATATATATATATATATTTAGATAGATATGTCATTATCATTGTTATAATAATAGCATACTGCAACTCAAAAGCTATCAAGTTTCGGTGTTCAATGCACCACCATCAAGCAGTGAAATGCGGTTCAGTTGTGGGGTCATGACAAGGAAATTTAAAATAAAAAATTGAAAATGAAATTTTTGTTGTTGTTGTTCTTAAGTTTCATTTTGTTATTTTAAATTTCCTTGTCAATATATATATGACCCTGTAAATGAACCACATTTCACTGCCTGAAGATGGTGCATTGAACACCAAAGCTTGATAGCTTTTCAGTTGCAGTATGCTATTATTATAACAACAACAATAACTATATATCTATAAATCCACTACATTGAGCACTTTTTAATGAAAAGTAAACATTAAACTGTGAAATATATATTCATTAATTTAAACCACTTATATATATTAATTATAAATTATATTTTAGAACATGTACATAATTTTTTATAAATATCCGTTCCAAGTTACATTTGTTTCGAAATTGAAAGTTCAATGTCTCTTCAGATGGAATGTGTAGGAATGGAAGGCCTCTTTTCTTATATTTGGTTAGTTGTGTTAGGGTGATGGTTGGGGTTAGTGATAGGTGAACTGGTCATGTGTATTGACAGTTGAGGTTTTTAAGGGGGTGGTGTGGGTAGCTAAAATGGTTGATCAACAGGACTCTTTGACCTCACAGCAGATTTAGCATTTAGCAGTTAGAATTTAAGTTTTCATTACCCCTTAATCCTCTGGGTTTCTTAGAAGAGTCGGTAAGGGGTAGGATGTCTATCTTGTAGAAAATATTTTTGTCTTTAAGTAGGGTCTATATAATTAATGTAGATTTGTATATTCAAGCTTTATTATGGATTTAGGGAATAAATTATTCTATTAAATTTTTAATTTCTACTTAGCAACCAATTTGGAAACCAATTTTTTCATTAAGTTTTTTAATCTTAAATTACTTATATTGTCCTCCATTGGTTGTACATGTTAGTGTTTTTTTTTTTAATTAACGGTTAATTAAATTTTAATTTAATATCGGTAGCATACAGCTATATATATATATATGTGTGTGTGTGTGTGTGTATTTGCTAAAAGTGTTGAAACAAAATGGCTACTTTTGTAGTGATATTGTAACATATCCATGTTATAATTTATGAATAAATAATATATATATACATCTATAAATATGTGTATATATTTGTTGCATATGGCTATATGTGTGTGTGTGTATATATTTGTTGCATATGGTTATATATATATATATGTGTGTGTGTATATATTTGTTGCATACGGCTATATATATATATATATATATATATATACTTATAAAATTAGTTAATTAATTATTTTTGGTCATAATTAAATTAGACCAGTACACAATTATATTAAAATGTGTTCAATATAATTATATTATAGAACTTTTGAATAATTTTCATTTGGAAACAAGTTATTTTGCAACCTCGGTTTCTACTTTACAATATCTTCTGGTGACTTACAATAACTTATTGTTAATTAAGTTATTGTAAATTGCCTGAAATAACTCATTTCCAAATGGAAATATATATTGATTGTTTAATACTTAGTTTTTGGTCATAATAGAGTTAGACCAGTACTCATTTGTATTAAAAATGTTTGATACAATTATATTATAGAACTTTTTTAAACAAGTTATTTTGCTACCCAGGTTTCTCCCATTAGTGGTGTCTTCAGGCAATTTTTAATAACTGATTTTACCATTTACCTTTTTTTTTTTAAGAACACTCTTGTAAAGGTGAATTTATGAACGCGCAATTTTTAAATTAAAATGGTTTATGGCATTTTCATTCATGGTTGTATGAACCCATGAGGTATTTTTTAGTGTGGATACACTTAGTCATAATTTTCGTTCTTTTATTTAACAGTTCATCTTTCTTTGGGAATATCATAATTTCTAAATTTTTTTCTTGGCACAGTCTACATATTTTTCTACTATTGTAAGGCTTGGCTATTTCACAATACTCCATGTTATGTATGGATATTTTCCATATTTTGACTTCAATTTCCACATGTGTCTAGCCAATTTCGTATTGTTTTTTAATTTTACTATTTTAAATGTCGACCTGTGATTAAACAACCTGGTTTTAAAGGTATCTTTGGTTGAGCCCAAATAGATTTTGTTTTGGCCATTTGGGTTATATATCTTTGCCTTGAAAATTATTTATTTTGTGTTGCAGAAACCTTGAAGACATTTATTTTTGTCCCTGCAGTTGCATTCTTTGTTAGTGGTTTTGTTTTGTACGATGCTATTTAAGTTTTTGGTGTTTTGTTTTTTATAAAACTATCTACATTATTAGTGCAACTATAGCTTAGTTTGATTGTGTTTCTGCTAAAAATTTTGTTTAGTTCTGATTCTTTTGGGAAGCGTCTGTCTATTAGTTTAAAAAATATTTGTCCTATTTTGGTCTTTACTTCTAAATTAAATGGTGGGTTGAACTAGATAATGTTTCATTTTCTATTGTTGTTTTTGATTTGTCTGTTTGGTTGAGAATTATATTGTAAAATGTTTTTATGGCCAGAATTTCTTAGTGCATCTTCATTGATATTTTTCTTTTCATTAAATATTGATTTGTTTGACAAATTATTAGATAGTCTGTGTTCTATTCCTTTGTAATTTAATGTGTTTAATTATACTGTTTGGATGATTGGACTTTGTATTTATGTATGATAACTTAATGTTTGTTTTCATGTATGGCGAGACATTTCCAGTTTGTAAATTAAGTTCTACATCTAAATATTGTATCACTTTATTATTTGTGTCCACTATAATATCAAAATCTAGATTTTTGAATAATTTGGGTGACTGCTTGGGGATACTAGGCACTGTACGTCTGGATTTGCACATACAGTCACATCACATTAAGCAATGTCAAGCTTGGTCAGTACCTCGATTAGGTGATTGCTTGAGAATACTAGGTGCTGTTAGTTTGGATGTACAAACAGTGTAATGAATAATGGCATGGAATTGTTAATTGATGAGCAGAGTTCCAGTTGTTTTTTGGAAACATTGGATCCATTGTATTCGGTTATACAATGGTACCCTTAGGAAAGGTATAAATCCATCTCCATTCCGATCTAAAGTAAATTGAAGGACAGACGGGGACATAGAGTCTTGCTTAGTAACAAATCACCTTAGAGATGGAAAACTTCGATCCAATCAAAAAAAACCTGCAATTTTAGTATTATGTATCATCTGCCACACAGTGCTTCAAATAGGACAGGTTGCTGTGATAATGAGAGTATGCACTGCAGATTACAGGTGATTGATCACCTGTGCAGGTTGTTCAGTAAAAAATTAGAATTTACTGTACCCTCATCCATCATTCTCAATGGTAAAATCTACCCATATACATTTTTATATTTCGGGTGGAACAGTACTGAATATCAGATTATATATATATATATATGCACACATAAATAAATATATTCAAAATACTATGTATATAATTTTATGTATATTTAGGCTGTTAAAAATAAATATGTATTACTTCAAGCATTATCGTGGACTCTTCCTTCATAATTGAAATAGATGCCATATTTCTATTTATTAAACAGTGGATATTACTTGTACATTCATTCAAGTAATCTTAGCAAAGAAGAAAAACACAGTTGACCTCTATTTAGCTCTTTTAAAAAAAGCATATGTCTGTAAACAAATACAAGCATTACAGAAATTTACTAAGATTAACGAAATGGATTTCACATCCAACATATTTATTTTATTTGTTTGAACATTATTTTTAATTGATGCTCATATTTGAGTAGATATTCTGTTTTTAATCAAACAATATATTTATTTCTACTGGCCTGATTATTTACGAAAGATTTTGTTACAAAAGTGTGTCATTCAGCAGGATTCGAACCTGTGACCCTTAACAACATAAGAAAAGCTTCTAATTGATCTGGTGCATTTTAGATTGCTCCACCATGAATGATTCCACAGTCTAATCAATGTTAAATCAAGCCTTATATACACAGTTTTTAATTTTTCACAAATAACCATCTCTGCTCTGAAAGTGCATCATATTGTTAACAAATGTAAACAATGTTATGCAAAGTTCCAAAGAGTAATGAAATAGAATTAACAACCAACATATTTAATTTGTCTGAACATTATTTTTTAATCGATACTTGTATTTGAGCAGATATTCTGTTTTCATTACAACATTTCTCATAAATAATCAAGCTGATAGAAATAAATATATAAATATACTGTTTAATTAAAGGATTTGTCACTTTAAAAAAAAGCAAGCTCAAATCAGTGAAGACATCATAACAGTGTCCTTACAAATCTTTGAAGTCAGCATGAACCTGCTCAGTTAAAGTGACAAACTCTTTGCATTAAACCAATCAATGCTCTATCTTCATCCTGATATCATGCACTTTAGGATAAAATACCTACTTGCCAAAATATCTTTCATCAGTAAAACTACTGAAAAAAAATAATCTTTAATAGTCCTAAACATTATCAGAACTCAACACTATATATGAAATCTTATGTCAATCAAGTGCTTTGATGGTCTACATATTTGGGATTCATTTGTAAATAGAAATTTGTTACATATAAACAATCTTGGCACTAAACATTATCAAAACTCAACACATACACGCTAAAAAGTGTGCCTTCTTCTACCGAGTGCCCATAGCTCAGAGGCAGAATTGCCAGCTGACGCCAGTTTGGTCGGATTTCAATCCTGGGTAAAAAGCAATCGGCTGTCTAACTGTACTGATGAGCTGTGATACAGCGAAACAGATCTGTCTACGGATGACTATTTACGCTCTCACACCCTGACTGAGCACTCTGGAAGAATGGTAGACTTTGAAAAACAGTAGCTACTCTGGCATCTATGCATCATTCATTCAGCAATGAATTAGAACACTCTCAGCTATTGGGTGTGTATAATGATAATATACGTGCTAAAAAGTCTGCCTTCTTCTACCAGCTCAAAGGTAGAATTGCTGGCTGATGCCAATTCAGTTGGGTTTCAATCCTGGGTAAAAGACAATCAGCTGTCTAACTGTACTGATGAGCTGTGATATGCAAAACAGATCTGTCTGCGGATGACTATATATATATATATATATATATTAATGCATATTTGGGCAGAAAATTTTCTTTCAAATAACTTTCATTAAATAGGACTGATAAGGAAGTGTTAATGAGTTTTTTACTAAGTTTTTCCAGCATACTAACATTTTTCTGTTTTGTTGGAGTTAAGGAACTTCAAAATTGTCTATAACTTTATTGTTCCAAGCACTTTCAGTCACTTCTATAGCCATTTTCAATGGTGTTTTTGTTGGTGGTCTTGTTATTTTTCCTCATGTTTTGACTGTTAGATACTAATTTATTTTCGTGCTATTTTTAAAAAGGAGGGCTCATACATACAATAAAATAGTTTTAAGGGATGCTATATATATATATATATATATGATGAAACATAGTTTTAAGGTTTGCTATATTTATGGGTTAAAGTGTTCAATATCAGGGATAGAGTATATGTAAATATGAAAATGGACATTGAAGTTGACACCCAGTAATGACAGTTTAATTTCTAATGATTGTATTAAAGATTTAAAGAGACGTGCTGCTGGTTGCTAATTTCAGATTATACTAATGTCTTTAGCAAGTCAAATGCATGTGAAACATGACTAACCAAAAAGAAATAAAAAGGCATAAAAGTAAAAGTACCAGAGTTTTTTCATTTTTTGTCCTTATGTCATTCCCATAAACTTTGATAAAAACGAAACGTGCTAAATTGATAAAAATTTCCTATTTGTTCTTATATTACCAACAGTTGGATTCCGATCTGTATTTAATCTTAACTGATATATATGTGTGTGTGTGTGCGTACACACACACACACACACATATATATATATATATATATATATATATATATATATATATACACACATATATATATACTAGCAGTATAGCCCGGCATTTCTAGGGTGTAATGAAAGCTTTAAAACTAATCCATGGTCCTGGAGCTCAGACTCAGCCTAAAGAATATTTGTGTGATGTTTGGTGAGAATTGGATAAAAATTGTGGATTTGTATAATGGACATACAGACAGATAAACAGACACACACACAAACATCTTGCCTTTTATAGATATATATTATCGATTTTCTGCACTATTGTAAGAACTGCAACCTTGAAACTTCTGAATATCGTTTCTTATGTCTTTGTCTATGTGTGTATCAAATTTGATTAAAATCGGACCACTCCTTCTAAAACCAGATTTTTTTCTATTTTTGATATTTATCGGGGGTACCTCAACACAAAACTGAGCTAAGAACACTTGCAGATGCTTATCATACAACTGTGTAAATTTTCAAGAAAATTGGTTCAGCCATTTCAGAGTCTATAGGTAACGGACACACACACACACACAGACACATACACATACACACAGAGACAAAGTTCCATTTATAAATAAGTTTATATATATATATATATATATATGTGTGTGTGTGTGGATATATATATATATATATTTATTTATTTAATATCCATACATGCATTTCAGCTATGGAAATACACTTATTATATATTTAGATGTCAGCACAACTGTAAGATACATTATACATACATATATATATGCATGTTTAAAAATAAACAGATATAAATCTATGCACATAGCCAAGATGAAGGAAATCTTATAGTTTGATTTGAGGCAACAAGAAAACATTATTGAAACATGCGCAAAATATTTAAAAAAAAACAAATGAAATTGTTATATTTCTATCAGAAAACACAAAAAGTTTGTATGAAAATAAAAGATGACAGGAAGGGGAGAGAGAAAGAGAGAAAAGTAGAAAAAGATATTATAGCCTGTGGAAAACAGTAAAAGATATCTTAGACATTTATGTGAAAGAGAAGAGCTAACAATATCTGGAAAGAGATACATAAAATTTTGTTTTTTTATGTGTACAGAATAACCAGTGCATATGAAAAGTATTTGACTTTCTTTCCTATAATTACGAACTTTAATCCAAGAAAACAACTGAAAAAAGATGGTCATGATTTTTCTTTTATTGTCAAGAATTACTGTCAAGTACTATTACAGTTTTACTTGTTATTCCTCTTAATTATAAGTTAGAATGTTTGAGATGAAGACTTATCATTATTTTATTTATGGTCATTAAGTACCAGACTTGGTTCATGCCTGGACAATCATGTCTCTTACAATTCATGACTGATTCTTTTTTATGTGCTGTGTTCTTTCAAGACGTAGGTGATTATGGATCTCCACATCTATCTCTTGTCATGCTTAACAATTTTTCTCTTGGTATCTCTCCCAAACACTGCTCTGCCATCCACTTGCATAAGCTCATCAAGTATGTCTCACATTGCTTTTCTCTGTCCCTTGTTCCATCTATCCATCCTGTGAGTATTAGATTCTCCAATCCCTTCTTCCTCATTATGTGCTCCAGAAACTTCAGCTGTCTCTTTCTGATGCCAAGTTTAAGTTTCCTTTTCATTTTCACCCTCTCCAAAACCTTGTCATTGTTCATATTTTTGTCCATGGTATCCTCAGCATCTCTCTGTAGAACCACATTTCTGTTGCTTTGAGTCTTTCTTCCATCTTTGAAGAAATTGTCCAGCATTCGCTGCTATATAGGACAGATATTACATAACAGTCCATTAGTCATAATATGGATAGTGACTTGAAATAAGAAATCATAGAGCCGAGTTCAGTTTTCACTTGGGTTCATTACATTCACTTATAAGGAAATACCATCGGGAAAAGTATGCTATGGGTTAAATGGTAGGACTTGTATCTGAAAAAAATCCTTGTTATTCTCAAAAAACTGTTAAGGGTTTGGTTTGTTTTACAGCATATTAATCACAATGGGTTATATAATGCCAACAAGATTTTTACAATAGATTTGTATGAATAAAATATATATTCTTTATAAGAAATAAGTTTGTAGATCAGATTTCATTGATGTATTTTTGTAAGGTGAGTTTTGTTGAGAGTCAGATGTATTGCTGGTAATATTTATTTTTTTCATCAAAAACGTAATTCTAATATTTTTTCCTTCAAATATTTACTACTGGATTTTTACTATAATACTTTCATAATGTTTTGACCCCAGTTTAGAGGGGTTAACTATCTGCCCATTGTTGGGACCCTAACAGGTGCTACCACCCAGGGTCAGATAAAGGCCTTGCTGCCAGATGCAGTTCATTATTATACCTAAAAAGAACTGTTAATGCAATTTTGACAAACAAAAAATAAATCTTACAATCCTCATTATGCTTTGGCTTTAAATAAACAGCAAAAGGTCGATAAATTATCAAAAACAAATCAGTCTTTATAATGGAATGGGTAATAATACTGTAGCTATTTTCGAGCAACTTACTTGTCAATGCACATAATTCAGTGTATAATATTCATCATATGGACAGAATATTATACAATGAAAATTTCAATCAAGATTCAGCTAATGACTGTAAATTATGGTGCAGATTTTTTATTTTTTGCTGTGTTCCTTCAGGATATTAGTGATCATTGTTCTCCACAACTTCCTGCACTTTGTAGCTCTGAGAAAACTTTGCTTTTTATGTTATCTCTTCTAAACCTTGATATACTGTTCATTTATTCAAGCATGCATTATGTGGTGTTTTCCTCTGTTTCTCTTGCCTTCAATCTGTCCTGTGAGTATCAAATTTTCCAAAAGCTCTTTCCTCATTATGTGCCCTAGAAATTTCAACTATCCCTTCCTGAGGTTTGATATAATTTGTCTATTCATTCCAAAAATTTGTCATTGCTCACATGTTTTGTCCATGGTATCCTCAGCATTCTTCTGTAGAACCACATTTCTATCACCAAGTTTCTTCACCTTTCTGTAGATGATTCAGCATTCACTACCATATCAGTCAGTTAAGTGCCATGCATGATACACACTTGGGTGATCATGTCTTCAAAGAGACGTGACTGACTGGGCAGAAGATTTTCCTACAGGAGGTTGCCATTAATTTCTTTGGTAGACTGATTGCCAACCAAGGCTATACAACCCAATCTGTTATTTAACCTATAGCTGGAAGGAAAAGACAGATTAATACATTTCCCAAGAGTGTTTGTGCGTAAGTGTAAGTCACAAATTTAAGTGGAATTAGAACTAGGCTCTCTTATTTCTTGTTCTGAGCCGATATTCAATGCAATCCAATGTGCTTAAAAAAAGGACTAATATTATATAATAGTGCTCTTTTCTTTGTTTCTAACAAAACAGTTGTAGTAAAGTTGATTTAACTAGAAAGATCTTTTTTCGTGTATAAATAAAACTCACAGTGAATGAAGAGGTAATGGAGACCAGTGTTGCGGAATTTGTCAACAACTCCTACTGATCAAAAAAAATAAGAAAGTCTGATATCCTGGGGATATTTTCTTATGGTGATAAATCAAGGACGGCCATCTTAAAATGCCTCATCATGGTTTCTGCGAGCATTCTTTATTTCTATCAATGAGAATTATTTTTCTTTTGCCTGACAACCCAACTGTTAGATACTATATGTCAATGACATGTTCTGTGTGTTCAATGTTGAGTTGAAGGAAAACATTTTTCATAGAATATTGAACAGTTTATATCATCCTCTGCTGTTCCTTTTTGAATGGGAGAATAACTGTTCTCATAAAAAGAAAGAATTCTTTTTATCCTAATCTTCACTAAATACAAGGTCCAAGAGCCACTTAAAGAAGATGGTTATTGATTGATGTTGTTTCACATAGGAGGAGGAGGAGGTAAGAAATGTAGTTTCAGAAATCAAGATTGTCGGAATCAGGAAAACATCCTGCCAAGAGTCTGTTCTATAAAGCAGCAGTTCTTTGGAAGAAGCTGTCCAAGTAGAACTTCCTCCTTACTAATGGAATATGAAAGGAATAAGGATGATTCATCCTTGTGTACATGTCATGGCAGGTTCCAGTTGCAAAGGTCAGGGCTGGTGGAAACAAGGAACGTAGCTTGTCAGAACACTTGTCCAGCCCAGATATGGATGCAATATTCAATATTTGTTCACATCTAACTTTCATAAAGATAGATTATTGTAAGGGAGAGTCAGATATATACTGGAGTGGTATAATAAACTGATAATTTTTTCAGCATCTTTATCGTTAGATCAGATATACATGTTCTACTTGAGGTCTGGAATGAGCTCAAGTCCCAAGAGACATTCAAGGCAAGAAGCATCCTGAAGAAAACACCCATTAATCATAAAAACTTGTTCTGGGATGAAGAATTATCACAATTTTATATATGACTAGCAGTATAGCCTGGCATTGCTCGGGTGTAATGAAAGCTTTAAAACTAATCCATGGTCCTGGAGCTCAGACTCTTTGGACATTGGCACAAAAGACTAAAAAGTAATAGTTGTTTCCAATTAAAGCAAAACCATAGCCTGAAAGAAAAATGAATGGATGTAAGTCAAATTTTGATTTCCTGGTATCAATATCAAATTTTCTGCAGTATTGTAAGAACTGCAACCTTGAAACTTCTGAATATTGTTTCTTATGTCTTTGTCTACGAGTGTATCAAATTTGATTAAAATCAGACCACTCCTTCTATAAGCCCATTTTTTTGATTATCGATTTTTGATATTTATCGGGGGTACCTTGACACAAAACCTAGCTAAGAACACTCGCAGATGCTTATAGTACAACTGTGTAAATTTTCAAGAAAATTGGTTCAGCCGTTTTGGAGTCTATAGGTAATAGACACACACACACATTGCTTGGGTGTAATGAAAACTTTAAAATTAATCCATGGTCCTGGACCTCAGACTCAGCCTAAAGAATATTTGTGTGAAGTTTAATGAGAATTGGATAAAAATTGTGGATTTGTATAAAGGACATACAGACAGATAAACACACACACACACACATCTTGCCTTTTATATATATAATGGATTTTCTGCACTATTGTAAGAATTGCAACCTTGAAACTTCTGAATATCCTTTCTTATGTCTTTGTCTATGAGTGTATCAAATTTGATTAAAATTGGACCACTCCTTCTATAACCCGATTGTTTTCTATTTTTGATATTTATCGGGGATACCTTGACACAAAACCTAGCTAAGAACACTCGCAGATGCTTATAGTACAACTGTGTAAATTTTCAAGAGAATCGGTTCAGCTGTTTCGGAGTCTATAGGTAATAGACACAAACACACACACAGAGACAAAGTTCCATTTATAAATAAGATTAGATTTAGATTTCCATCAGTCAGGTGCAATATGTGTTAAACATTTGTGCCTCTTTTGAGTAATGACTGACTATGTAAAAGATTTTCCTGCAGTAATTTGTCATTTCTTTCTGTGGAAAACTAATTGCTAATCCAGGCATTTCATCCTGTTATTAAACCCATAGTTGGAAGGTAAAAGAGATGGATTTATAACTTTCCCAAAAACATTTGAGTATAAATGAATGTAATGAACTCAACTGGAATTTGAACTCAGCTCTCTTATTTCTCATGCTAAACCAATATCCATTTTACCACAACATATATATGGTAGTAATTAATAAATACATAGTGTATGAATTGGTTGTAATCAATTTAGCATAAGAAATAAGAAGATTAAATATAGAATAGGCTGAGCTAGGGACAGTTTTGTCTGAATTATCAGCTATATGAAAAAAACGTTTTTTCAGATCAATGTTTAAAAATGTGCATTGTGGAGAAGTGGATATCAGCTCAGAATGAGAAATCGGAGAGCCAAGTTCAAATTCTGGTTGAATTTGTTGCATTTACTTATGTGCAAATACCATTGAGAAAGGTATTAATGTATCTCTTTTTCCTCCAGTTATGGGTTAAATAGAAAAACAGATTAGGTTCTATAGCCTTGGTTGGCAACCAGTCTACTGGAGAAAGTAATTGCAATCTATTGTGGGAAAATGTTCTGCCCATTCAGTCATGTCTCTTTCAAGACATGATCATCCAAGTGTGTATCACGTATGGCACTTGACTGGCTAACTGATTAAAAAAAAGGTTTGCTCATAGAGTGGTGTATGATGTTTATAGACCTAATTCTTCTTCTTCTATGTGCCATGTTCCTTCAGGATGTAAGCGGTCATAGCCCTTCACATTTCCCTATCATTTGTCGCTCTTAATACCCCTTCTCTTGTTATTCCACTCAATCTCTTCTCCATCATCCATCTGCAAAGTCCATCAGGTCCATGCCCTGCTTTTCCTTGTCCCATTTTCATCATATCTGTCTCCTGAGCATCATGTTCTCCAAACTCTCTTTCCTCATTACATATTCCAAAAAGTTCAGCCGTCTTTTGCTGATGTTAATTATCAGCTTCTTTTTTTGTCCATCCTCTCCAAAACCATTTTATTGCTTGTATAATCCATTCATGGTATCCTCAGCATCATTCTGTAGAACCATATTTTAGTTGCTTTAAGTCTTTCCTTCATCTTTGATGAAATTATCCAGCATTCACTGCTATACTGAAGGACAGAAATCTCATAACAATTCAGTACTCTCTTCTTTGTTTTCAGTGAAATTTTCCTGTCTCTTAATACTCTGCTCAGCTTCTGGAATGCATCCTTGGCCATGCCAATACACCTTGAGATCTCTATATCATATATTCGATCCTCTATTAGAAAATTTTCCAGATATGCAAATTTCTGCACTTGTTTGATTTTAGTTTCCCCAACTTGTAGTTGGCATATTGGGTTCCTCTTTTTACTAATTACTATGTATTCAGTTTTCTTGTAGTTTATATGTAGTCATTTCTTACTGCTTTCTTTAACGACTCCATGTAGGAATTCATGTAGCTTCTTTTCTGTATCTGCTATCAATAATTTATCATTTGCATATCCTGTATTGTTCAGATTGCGGCCATTAATCTTCTACTTCCAGTATTCTCGTGCACATTTGTGACAGTATTGCCTTGATAGGGGTAAAATAAAAGGTGGCTGATAATGTAATATACAGTAGACCTGTTCTTTTATGTGCCATGTCTTTTCAGTAGATAGGCAATTATGGTTGTCCATTGTTGCTCCGACCAATGTTTGACATTCTCCCATCTCTCATGAGGTAGGTTATTCAGTTTGTCTGTCCGTCCTTCCTTCAATGTCTGATGAGTGTTAATTTTTCCAAGCCCTCTTTCCTCTTAATTTATTCCAGAAAATTCAACTGGAGATCTTCCAAATCATAAAAGTAGCTATTATATGCACTGATCTTGTTCCAGAAAAGCCATTTAGCCAACGTGTATATACAGTGATATTCAATCAGTTCAAATGATTTCTTCTTCTATATGCCATGTCCCTTCAGGACGTTGGCATTCACAGCTCTCAATATTTTGTATCCTTTGTAGATCTTAGAAAATTGTTTTTTTTTACTATAGCCTAAATCCACTTCTGCTAACGATTAACAGAATCTCATTATGAAGATTCATGCTGCTTTCCACTGCCCCTATTGTCTTTAATATGTCCTTTGAGTATCAAATTTTCTAAGTGTTCTTTTCTCATTATGCACCTGAAAAATATGAACTGTTTCTGATGTTTAAACTTTTTTTCAATTAGTCCTGATATATCTGTGTGAGATAAGTATAAAGACACCTGAACCCTGAGATTGTGAACTTATATTTAAACTTATTTATAAATGGAACTTTGTCTCTGTGTGTGTGTGTGTCTGTTACCTATAGTCTCCAAAATGGCTGAACCGATTTTCTTGAAAATTTACACAGTTGTACTATAAGCTTCTGCAAGTGTTCTTAGCTAAGTTTTGTGTCAAGGTACCCCTGATAAATATCGAAAATCAATAATCAAAAAAATCGGGTTATAGAAGAAGTGGTCCAGTTTTAATTAAATTTGATACACTCATAGACAAACACATAAGAAACTATATTCAGAAGTTTCAAGGTTGCAGTTCTTACAATAGTACAGAAAATCGATTATATATATATATATATATATATATATATATAAAAGGCAAGATGTTTGTGTGTGTGTCTGTTTATCTGCCTGTATATCTGTATTTTTTTCAGTCCTTTTATTTTAGTTTTTGCTTCAGGTTTGGCTCTAAGTAGGTATAATCGTAGTTCTTAGTCTCAGTCATGAAACCATTTACTCAGAAGACTTATTTAGCCTTCAAAATTCAGTTTACGACAAAAAAAACTTATTTGATATTGATACCAGGAAATCAAAATTTGACTTACATCCATTCATTTTTCTTTCAGTCTATGGTTTTGCTTTAACTGGAAACAACTATTACTTTTTAGTCTTTTGTGCCAATGTCCAAAGAGTCTGAGCTCCAGGACCATGGATTAGTTTTAAAGCTTTCATTACACCCAAGCAACGCCGGGTTGTACTTAGTATATACTATTTATTTTTTCTTTTAAATAAATATAGAAAAAATTTTTTTAATAATATCCTATTAGATTTAATTAATAAATTAACTAATAATAAAATAGAACAATTAAAATAATACATGGTAATGAATGGTAGGTGACAGACTTACTGCAAATTTTATTATTCTTGATAAGAGATTAGCAACAATAAATAATAATAAAATAGAATAATTATGAGAATATACTGTAATAGAATTTATCTGATATATGGAAAATTTGTTCTTAGCCTCAGTAGTATACCATTATTTCTGCTTTCTTACTAAGTCAAGAATTTTCACCTTTTCACTTAAAGGAAGCACTTTGTGGTTTCTTTTTGACATATACAAATTGCCAGCCATACTACTCTTGCACTCTGAGACCATTATGAAGTAACACTTTTGAACTGTTTATTTCAGGGGTTGATCATGGTTAAGTGAAACCAAAGAAAGCCAATTTGTGAATAAGTGGGGGCTGTTTTACTTGCTGGTTAAGATCAGTTGTTCTGAATAATACGAATAGTCAAGAGGTTCAAATTTCAACTACAAATTATTTCAGTATTTGTCTATATTTCTGAGATATAGGTAGTATTTACACTGTTTCCATCATTCAGACTATTGTCCTCATCTTCGTTGCCATTTCCATGACATTTCAGCCATTGTATGCTCTGGCCTTCTTCAGGTGCTAGGAATTTCAAATTGAACCCTTTATTAAAAAAAGGTGACTAACACATTAGGTTTATAAGTCCGAGAAATTCAATCACTGTTGTCCTTAAGAACATGTAGATATAGGCGTTGGTTAGTTCCAGTAATTGACACAAAGAGTTGTGAGTTCAATACCATGCTACAGCAGTGGTGAACAAGTAACTTAGAGAGTCAGGTTAAAGTGAGACAACTCATGGCTACCAGAAGTGGCTTCAAACAAGCAATGACAGTGATAAACCCCAGTGATCATAATAAAGGGTTTGAATTGAAATTCCTGGCACCTAAAAAAGGTCAGTTTACGACAGCCAAAACATCGTGGGAATGGCAACAAAGATGAGGACAATAGTCTGAATAATGTAAATAGTACATATTATTTATTGTTTTATATTATTATTGTCACTGTGCATCCTTGGATACACCAACACAAAAAAACCAAGACAATAAAAACTATACACACACACACACACACATATATATATATATATATACATGCAGGCTTCATTAACAATGACATTCAAAGTATTATGTTTTTATGTAATTTTCCATGTGATCTTATGCTTTTTTTTTTTTGAGGACATACATTTTATAGAAATTGCCCAAATGTCTTGTTTATACAAGCACTTTCGACTATGCTTTTAACCATTTTCGAGGATGAAGGTTATTTTACATGTAACAGAATGTAAGTGGTGTTATGTATAATGTGGAGTAGTCGAATGTGTTACATAGTGTTATGTCGCCAAGTATAAATGAATAACTCAACAACAGAATCAGAATATAAGTTGTATTCTGCGGAAAGATGGTTAGTAAGTACAGAAGTGAATTAGTAATATTTACAATAGAAAAGATACAATAGTCCAATCCGTCGTAAGACGTGTGTATACGTGATTACTTCCGGTATGCCACCGGAAGTGTGACTAACTCTCGCACTGACTCTCAAGTGACTCTCTATGACTCTGTACGAACCCATACAACTCTCCATGTAGAGAATCCACCATTGCTATATATAGCAATGGGAACAGTCTATTATTAGTCAAATAGGGGCGGCGCCCTAACACATAGTGAACATGATAAGTATGCTGTTAGCATGTTTATAGTTAATATTATTGAGTATTGGGTTTTACTTTTTATCAATAATGCCCCCATTGTTTTTAGTCTTTTTTTTGCATGTGGATGATGCTATATTTGTGTTGTCAAAGAGTATGTTCTGTATAGGATTTGGTAGGTCTTTGTGTGTGTTTAAATGAGATCAAATTGAGCTCTGTTCAGAGAGATGTAGCACAAGTCTTTGAGTCAGTTTCATAGTTGTATGGCCAATATAATTATTTATGAAATTAGGTGAATCAAGAACAGTTCTTAAAAGGATTTGTAAATTCATAAATAATATTGGTTCTTTGTAATTTGGATTTTGTGGATGAATCATTATTTTTTCATGAGGTTAGCTATTTTAAATTTAGTATAATAGATTATTAATTTAAATTTTTTGTTTCAGCTGACAGCAGTTGCATTTTTTCAGTTGATGTTTTGAAGTGAAGATTAGTCCTGTTTATAACAGCCATGCATTTGGTTTTTGTAGAAAATATTAATGTTATTGTTTTTATCTGTTTGTTGTTGTTATTAGTCTTGCTTGAAAGAAAAAGTCCAATATGGTACTCAACAAAATAATTTGGAAATCCAATGATAACAAGTGTTTGTTTTGAGTTATGAAGAAAAAAAAATATGCGATCAAGAAAATGAACTCTTCTTTGCTCTTGTGAGGAAAGTTTTAATAAACTGATTTTATATCTAAGAGGACATTGACTAGTAAAATTAAGGTGACAAGAATTTTTACTGGTGGATTTTTTATATGGTAAAGTAATGAAAGTATTATTACGAGACTTCATGAGGACATCTAAGAACAGAAGTTTATGTTTTGGCTAAGATCATATGTGAAATTGAGGATGAAATTTTTTTCAAATGTAATTTAAAGGTTATCAAATCCATTTTGTTTTCAGCTCAAATAAATATGTCATCTACATAGCGGATATATATTGCCAGTTTGGTAATTTTTTTAAAAATTGTGTTTTCTGGGTGAGACAACAATGTTAGAGATGCAAGGATCAAGAGGGTTTTCCATACTTTTTTGTGTGTAAATGTAGCCTTCATGTTTGCAAAAAGGGGCCTGGGTTGTGATGTAAGCAAAAGTGTTTTTGAGAGTATTAGGATTGATAGATGGTGATGGGATTGAAGAATATTTTTAAAAAGAGTTAATAATTTCTGTCAATGGTTTCTGCAACAAGGTAAATAAGTCCCTTCTGGCTTCAAGAGTCATCTTGACACCACATTCAGCATTAAGACAATGTTTTTTTTTGTTGGCAGTGGTTATGCTAGTCTGATAAATGGATAGCCATTATGTATATGTGTTAACTTACTTGTTGGAATATATAAATACACAGTGACAGCACAACTAGCTCACCTTTTGTTCAAAATATTGCCCTTCTTGCTAGAGAACTAACCCACTATGCTGCTGATACAGTTGCTCTATCTGAGAAGTGTCTCTCTGATGAAGATCCAATTGAACAGTGGTGGATTCACATTATTCTGGAATAGCAGACAGAGGAAGAGAAACTGGTGTAGAGCTTTCTATATGAACGAACCTAGTGCCTTGCTTCACTGAGCTTATATGACACATCAGTTATGCTAATCAGTACTTAGCCACTACACTTGCTTCAAATGAAACTGTGAATTCCTCACTGAGGTGTTGTTTGATCTTTAATTTATTATTAGCAGTAATAAAATAATCCTGTTAGGGAATTTTTGACAGTTTTTAATTGATTTGTTTTTTACAGCTTATCAACCATTTACAGGTTATTTAAAGCCAGGAAAAATTGTTAGATTGTAAAAATTTTTTCTGAGATAATAATGATTTAATCTTAATAATTAACATAGCTGGAGGAGAAGAGGGAGGTTCATACATTTTCTAAGGGTATTTGCACATAAGTAAATATATTGATCCAAAACAGAATGGAACTTGGTTCACCAAATCACAATTCTAGCCCACTATCTATTACACCATTTGCACATCCAAGCTTAGTACCCATCTAAGTACTGGCCAAGCTTGATGTTGCTTCACTTCAATGATCCTGTAAGAACCGGTGTTTCAGTTTGATGTGGCTGAAAGCCATTAAAGGATCATAATGTTACAGCTGGAAGTTATTATAATACCTGAAGTTACCTGGATAGGTATGTAAATGAATAACAACAATCCGTTGCTTTTTGAACTATGCTCAGAATTTCAGCTTCACACTGTGAGTATGCAGTTCTAACAAAGAGGTGACCATAAAACCACCAGGATATACCCAAGGTTCTAGCAATGTAATATTCAAACAAATTAATTAAAATATTTGTTAATAGTAGCAGTTTTATTTTCAGTACCACTCAATTTCTATGTAACAAAATCCATTTGGTCATTAAATAGACTGCTCAAAATCACACCACTGTGAAGTTACTAAAGAACTTGGATGTTGCAAAACTCTATGTTCAAACCCAGCCTTTGAGATTTGAAAAAGAAATCACTTGACCAGCAGTCAAGATTGAGGGAAAATTTATATACCCCAAAATCATTTCACTTGACCGACTCCATTTTCCTAATAGTCCCCTTACATAAAATAACATGAATTGCTGATGGAAAACAAAAAATGAAATTTTAATTAAAATTTTGAATATGTTAGAAATGATTTAAAAGATTAAAAAAATACTAACAACAAAATTTCCTCTTAATAAGAGTATAAACATTTTGATGTTAAAACTTTGTTTTTATTAAGTTTGAGCCCTTTTAACATCATGATATGCTATTTTTTGGCAATTGAGTAGAGGTACCTAATTCATAGTTTCTTTCTTCTATTTGACTACAACCTCCAACTCATAGATAATAAAAAAAATAACAAATCTGACTTTCTAGAAAAAAATTACTTGTATAATTTGTTTGTTTTTTTTGGTGCATGGTTGAAAGAAGTATACATACTTTTTTTTCTTTCTTTCAAATGTTCATTTTTACTTTTCATAAGTGTAGAGGTAATATAGATGTTGAGTCAAGGATAATATTTTTTCAAATGAGTTTCTAAAAATCTGTGAATGTCTTTAATCTGAATGACAGAGACATTTTGGCTCCACTATGGAAGTATTAATTAAATGTTTTCACTGACCAGGACGATAAAAGAGAGACATGAACTTGTCAATCTAAATTCTATTTGTCAGATCTTGCTTTATGATTGCGAGATGTCACTGTCTTTTGTTTAACTACACATTTTGATTATAAATCAGGCACCATTCATAAGACCAAAAAGTTCAATAATGTCATTGTAGCTCATTCAAAGTAACTTGTGAATCTTCAATGCATACTTTTGGGTTGTAAAAGGAATCAGATTTTCTTTTTCTATATTTGAATGGAAACGTTTCATTGCAAGATTTTTAATTGACTGAAGGCAAGTAAAGCAATAAACTTTAATCATCCAATTAAAGTTTTAATTGACTGAGTTGATCGGGTGAGTGGAACCTCAAAGGCTGTTCAAACCACTCAAAAAGTTCTGTAAGCTCCAGTTGCAAAAGCGACTGGTGTTTCAGATAAAAATCTATACTTCAAAATTTTTGTTAATCATTTCACCTCAAGCAAGGTGAGACCACCACTAGTGCACAAGAGGTTGCAGTGAGAGAAAAGACTGGAAACAGTGGGTAGTGAAGACAGGATAAAAGATGGATAGGATTCAAGGAGACAGAAGATGGCAATTGACATTGCATTTAATATTTTAGAGATTTTAGCTATCTGAGAAGCAAGTAAATGGGAGTTCCACAGAGAGGAAATCTGAGAAAATAAACTGTTAGAGTAGAAGAAGCAGTTCTTTTTCTTCTTCTATGTGCCCTGTCCCTTCAGGACGTAGGCGATCATGGTTCTCCATGTCTCCCTATCCCTTGTGGCTCTTAGTATGTTTGCTCCTGTTACACCTTGCAACCCCCGTTCCGTCATCCACCTGATCGGGCCCTGCAAATATGTTATCCACTGCCTTCCTCTGTCTCTTTTTCCTTCTATCTGGCCAGTCAGTATCAGGTTCCCTAAGCTCTCCTTCCTTATTGCATGTCTCAGGAACTTCAGTTGTCGTGAACTGAGCATGCAAGCAACGATGAGGTGTTGGAAAGAATGGCAACAAAAAGGAAATTAATACTGAGCATCAGGAAGAGACAACTGTATTTTGGGAAGCAGGTTTTTTATCTTAAAATGCTCAATATTGGGGTTGAAATAGAGCGTTAATAGGTTTAATGCAAAGAATTTGTCACTTTAACTGAGAAGGTTCATGGTGACTTCAAACTTTTCTGAGAACTCCATTATGATGAATTCACTCATTGGTGCTGTGTTTTTTCTCGTGTCCTGTTTTTTTTTTTTCTTATTTACATGAAGCTTGGAGTGATTTGATATTTTGTGGAAGTGGCTTTATTTGAGATTGATTGGTTTTCTTTTTCTTTACTTTTATTTTATTTTATTGTGCAGATGTTTTATTGCATTTTAATGTAAGCATGAGTGGGTGTCCATTTAATTGATGTTTTTGGTTGGTTTGTTCTTATCATTCAGGTTTTTTTTTTTTAATCATTTCACCTCAAGCAGGCAGTTTTACTGCCACTGTTGTGCAGGAGGTTACATAGGAGGAAAGTGATGAGAAAGAGGGTTTAGAGGGGTGTCAGGAGGAGGGTAATAGAAGGATGAAAATACTGGTGTGGATGGAGAAAAGAGCTTGAGAGAAAAGATGTGAGATAGTAGATGACTACTGACCTTACATTCAAATTCTTGGAGATTGTAGATGTTGGGGAAGCTAGTTTGAGCTATTTTTGTTGTATGGAACTCTTTTATTGGTTTAAACATTTTCTTACCCTGTTGGTATGTTTTATTGCTTAAAGGTTTCTTTTTTTAAATCATGGTTGGGCGTTTGTGTTCTTGTGTATTTGTGTTTGTGAGCTTTGTGCGTGTTTTATATTGATATAATGATGCAACACTTGGATGTTAGGATTTAGCAACATGTACCTATGAAAATAATGAGTAAAAATTTTTTGTCTGGTGATGCCATTCAAACACATATGGGTCTTCCATTGAGGACTATGTAATTAATAATCCAAGCTGTGCTCATGATTTTAGTGTTGAATAGTTTTCTGTTTTGGCCAGGTAAGTCATGTTTTTTTATCTGAAGGTGTTAGAAATGCTGTTTATCAGATCAAGTTGGCCCTCTCTTTGTAAATAAAGAGAGTATTTACTTCATTGAGTCTTTAGCAGCTTTAGATGAAATAACTTTAAACAAAAGAATATTCCCCCTTCCTTTGTTCATGTCATCCATGAAATATGTATATGTTTTTCTCATAATATTTCCCCGTTACAGTGCTGATGAGTGGAGAATGAAACCAGTTAACTGGTAATTTTTGTTTTAAATATTTGGCATGGCCTGCAGTAATAAAATTTCTTTTGTTTCTATCACCAAATTGATATTCTGTAACACCAAATATATATTTTAAAAAATCATTAAAAATCATTATAATAAAATCTTAAATCAGCACATAAACTAAAGTAACAATAACTATCCAAATAATAAAGATAACAATAATACAAACTTATGTAATTATCGAAATCTTAACAACTGCCCACTGAAAAATAGGTGTCTAACAAATTCTATAGTGTATGAATGTAATATAACATCAAATGAAAACTTAACTATTAAAAATGTTTACATTGGACCTACTAATGACACTTTTAAACAGCGTTGATATATGCACTTAACTTCCTTCAAAAGCAACACATACTGAAACCAAACATCCTTTTTTGTGTATATTTGGAAGTTAAAAAATACAAACAACCCACCAAAGTTAAATGAAAAATTCTGGAGAAAACAAGAATCTGTAAGTCATTCTATATCTGCCTTCTGTTCCCGAGTGAAAAGCTACAGATTTTAAGGTTCCCTAAAAATAAAGAGCTGCTGAATAAAATAAATAAAATAAATGACCCACACAATACTTAATTAGTTTTCTTAACTACAATATACCTTAGTATAATATAATTATTTAATTCTAATTCTAACCTAAACATTCCAGCCCTTTTATCATAAAGTAGTAGAAAATCTAATTTAAAAAAAATTTAAAACTTTAATTAATTGCAATGTTTCATTTATAACTTAAGCTTCAATATAAATTAAAAAATTAAAAATTATTTTACTAAAATAAATGACCCACACAATACTTAATTGGTTTTCTTAACTCCAATATACATTAATATACCAGAATTATTTAATCCTGATTTTAAACTAAACATTTCATCCCCTTTACTCATGAGGTAGTACAAAATCAAATTTTAAAAAACCTTAGATTCAACCTGCTGTTCAAAATTATGGTGTACCCATTTAAATGGTGTATGTTCACACAATGTATCTTACACAGACAAAATAATTCTCTTTAAAATTTAATAAATTACAATGTTTCATTTATAACTTATGCTCCAATATAACTTAAAAATTATTTTACTCAAATAACTGACTCACACAAGACTTAATTGGTTTTCTTAACTACAATATAGCTTAGTATATCATACTTATTTAATCCTAATTCTAACTTAAGCATTCCAGCTCTTTTACTCATGAGTAGTACTAAATCTAATTTTTTTAAAAAACCTAAAATCCATCTGCTGTTTAAAATTATAGTCTACCCATTAAAATAATCCATGGTCCCACTATATATCTTATCCAGACAAAATTAAAAAGTGACATGTCTAGACACCAGGCAGTCCTACTTCCTTTCAAATGTTAAAACTCCATGATGACCTAATTCTCATTTTTGATTGAACAATATTGACACACCTAAAGCATTTTCTCCAACTACCATTCCCTAATTTTTTAAATAACCATGAATTCATCTGATATTTTCAAAATAAATCATTTTCACCATTTATATTAACATATCACCTGAAGAAGAACAGTATTGTTCTGAAACATGAAAATATTTGTGTTGTGATATAATGCTTTTACAAATCATTGTAATAACAAAATTACAACATTAAGCTCCTCCCTGTATTGAGCACTCTTTGTAAAAGTAAATGCTTGAATAGTGGGTTTTAATTTACATGTTCTTTCACTTTCTGGCATGTGTATACACTGCTTATATACAAGATGTTAAAATTTCCTTTCTTTGATTCCATGCATCTATGGTTTAGGGAGTAGCGAATCAGACTGACACCAAATCGGTTGAGTTTTGATCCCGGCCAGAAGCAAGTGGATGTGTTTAACCACACTGATGAGCTGTGATATAGCAAAACAGGCTTGTATGTGGATGACTAATATATTATGTTCTCATTATGACTGAGCTCTCTAGAGAAGAAAATTTTAAAAACAGTTTCCACATCTGCTATATAAGAGTGACTTTTCAGAAATGAATTGAGTTCTTTCAGTGACTGGCATGTGTAAACACTGCTTATATACAAAACAAATTTCCCTTCTCTGATTCCATGCGTCTATGGCTTAGGGAGTAGCGACTCCGACTGACACCAAATCGGTCGAGTTTCAATCCTGGCCAGAAGCAAGTGGATGTGTCTAACCACATTGATGAGCTGTGATACAGCGAAACAGGCTTGTATGCTGATGATTAATATATATATATATATATATATATATATAAGCATGCCATGTAGATATAGAAGAATCCAAAGGAGTATCCTGTACATACAGTGATAGGATAACTCTCTGAGAGCTCTAAATATATATGTATATAAAAACATATAGAGCAAATATAAGAAACAATTTAGACAGACATATTATTTTATGGTAAATCGGAAGTATAGGCCTATTTCAGGCAAACCATCATCAGCTTCCATCTTTATTGTACAGAAGATTTTACAAGATTTGTGTAAAAGCTTATGTACAATAAAGATGGAAGCTGATGATGGTTTGCCTGAAATAGGCCTATACTTCCGATTTACCATGAAATAACGTGTCTGCCTAAATTTTTTCTTATGTATGTATATATATATATATATATATATATATATATATAGCAATTAATGAAGTTTTCAATTTGAATTTATTTCTTTTTACTAAAAAATGTTAAATTTAGTGGGAGCCACCTGTTTTCTCAACAATGAAACTGCCATATAATTCTTGTTGTTAGTTTTGTTTTAGTCTATCCATTATTTAGCGATTTGTCAGTTGTATAATCCTTAAACAAAATGTAAAAATAATCAGGTGTTTCTTGGAAAGAAGTTGTTTTTCACTCTCATAGAATACATTTTAGAAAGGCTGAAGAATTTATCAGCTGAAATTTTGTGTTAACAAGAAAAAGTACACAAAGAAGAAATGCAGTTGTCTGTTCATGATTCTGGATACATTAATGATACTTCTCAAAATTACTCTCTCTCTTACATATTCACATATATATATTATTTAAAATATTTATTTAATATATATTAATTTAAATTGAATGCATGATCATTAGTAAAAAAATGGACCCAAAATGTTGAGTACAGATGGGTGATACGAAAATCAAGCAGGTAAATATATTCAAATACCTAGAAAGAGGAAAAGTGCAACACAGATCCGAAGGCAAATTGGTATGGCCTAGGATGCATTCCAGAAGCTGAGTAAAGTATTGAGTGACAGGAACATGTTGTTAGAAACAAAGAAGAAAGTACTGGATTGCTATGTGATGTCAGTTCTTCAGTATGCCAGTGAATGCTGGACGATCTCCTCAAAGATGAAAAAGAGACTTGAAGCAACAAAAATGTGGTTCTTCAGAAGGATGCTGTGGATACCATGGACTAAGCATACCAGCAATGATGAAGTTTTGGATAAGATGGAAATAGAAAGGAAACTATTACTGAACATCAGGAAAAGACAGCTAAAGTTCCCAGGACATATAATGAGGAAGGAGGGCTCAGAGAATCTAGAGAAAGAGAGACAGGGGAAAGCAGTGAGTAACTTACTTGACAGGCTTGAGCAAGTATATGGCAGAGTGAGGTTTGGGTAGGGTAACAGGAGAAGGTATGCTACGAGCCACTAGGGTAGTGAGATGTGGAAGAGATAGGGGACATAGAAGAAGAAAAATATATTTATAGGATGTGAGTTTGGTGCAAAACCCATATGCTCAAGTAAAAAGGGCTGTTCAAAATGTGCAAATGTCAAAGAGGAAGATTCTTACTTAAAAGTTGAGATTCACTCCAGAGAACCTCTCTGTCTGTCTGTCTGTCTCTCTCATATCAAAATCTAATCTAAATCTAAACTTATTTATAAATGGAACTTTGTGTGTGTGTGTGTGTGTGTGTGTGTGTGTTACCTATAGACACCAAAATGGCTGAACTGATTTTCTTGAAAATTTACACAGTTGTACTATAAGTGTCTGTGAGTGTTCTTAGCTAGGTTTTGTGTCGAGGTATCCCCGATAAATATTGAAAATCAATAATCGAAAAAATCAGGTTATAGAAGGAGTGGTCTGATTTTAATCAAATTTGATACACTAATAGACAAAGACATAAGAAACACTATTCAGAAGTTTCAAGGTTGTAGTTCTTACAATAGTGCAGAAAATCGATAATATATATATATATATATATATATATAAGGCAAGATGTTTGTGTGTGTGTCTGTTTATCTGACTGTATGTCTGTATTTTTTCAGCACTTTTATTTTAGTTTTTGCTCTAAGTAGATATAATTGTAGTTCTTAGTCTCAGCCATAATACCATTTAGTCAAAGGACTTATTTAGCCTTCAAAATTCAGTTTACGACGAAAAAATTTATTTGATATTGATACCAGGAAATCAAAATTTGACTTACATCCATTCATTCTTCTTTCAGTCTACAGTTTCACTTTAACTGGAAACAGCTATTACTTTTTGTGTCTTTCGTGCCAATGTCCAAAGAGTCTGAGCTCCAGGACCATGGATTAGTTTTAAAGCTTTCATTGCACCTGAGCAATGCCAGGCTATACTGCCAGTATATATATATATATATAAAGCAGGTGAGAAAAGTTGAAAAGTAGCTAGCCCTTCTTTCAGCACTCTAAGTAATGGACTGGCTCACAGCCTGAAAGAATCTATGAGTATGTATTTAAAATGTCATTTTTAATAAGTTGCACCAAGCAAATTAATATTTAGATTGATTTACTTTGTTGACTATTCATCATTTAGACCCTTTCTTTTTTTAGCTCATAAGTTTTGTCTTGTTAATTGTTTGTAACTTATTATCCTGTATTTTTTGTATATATCTGTTAGCACAGAATATTGTACTGAATAAATATATTAAGCACTCATTCTTCTCTGTATATGTTGGGATGCCCACGCCTATTCGGCTATAATGGACTATTCCATTACTATGTAAAGTAATGGTGGCATCTATGTAGGAGAGTGTGCCGAGCAGCCGATCGACAAGTCAGTCGTAGACTTCCGGTGACAACCCGGAAGTACCCATTGCTCATACTATGTCTTACGACAGTTGAGACGATTAACCTCTTTTCTTGTATTGGATACTAATAACCTTTGTAAATACTATTTTCACAGAATACAACAATTAACCTATTCCTGTTGTTGAGTTATTTATTCTTACTCACGACAAAACAGTATATCATTCACCTTGACAATCCAAGAAATCATATGCAGTTGCATACTGTGTACACGAAAAAAAATTAACAATGTTCTGCTTCTTCTTCTATGTGCCTTGTCCCTTCAGGACGTAGGCGATCATGGCTTTCCACATTTCCCTATCCCTGGTGGCTCTGAGCACGCCTTCTCATGTTACACCGTGCAATCCTCGTTCTGTCATCCACCTGATTAGGTCCTTCAAATATGTTATCCGTTGCTTTCCCCTGTCTCTTTTTCCCTCTATATGGCCTGTTAGTATCAGGTTCTCCAAGCCTTCCTCCTTCATTGGATGTCCTAGGAACTTTAGCTGTCTCTTTCTGATGCTCAGTATTAATTCCCTTTTTGTTTCCATCATTTCTAAGACCTCATCATTGCTCACATGCTCCACTCATGATATCCACAGCATCCTTCTGTAGAACCACATTTTTTCCTTCATCTTTGATGGTATTGTCCAGCATTCACTGCCATATTGAAGGATGGACATCATATAGCAATCCAGTACTCTCTTCCTAGTTTCTAGCAAAATTGTCCTATAAGGTTAAAATGATACAAAAACATTATCCAAGTTTTTGTGTCATGTTCTTAAATATTCTTGCTTGATTAAAACTTTAAAATGAATGTGATAGTAAGGATTGAACCCTTTCAAAAATGTCTAAACTGTTTGCTAGATACAACAGATTTCTCAGATCAATGATTAAAAATTGTTCAATGTCTTTGCAGTGGGTCATCCTTCTTTGAACTGCAGGAACTGGTGTTACAGAATCATAAGTAACTTTACCAAATTGCTTAGAAAATTCCAACAGCATCATTAACTAGAATTAATAGCACATGTACTTCAAAGAGAAAATAATGACGTAATCAAGATACTGACATTCTATACTATCTTAAACAAAAGCTGAGTAAGGAAGAGCTTACAGTCATATGATGTTGAAACATTGGTTCCCATATGATCAAAGTTAAGCAACATTGAGCATGGTCAGTACCTAGATTGGTGACAGTTTGAGAATACCAAGTGTGATAAACTTGGATGTGTGGATGGTGTAATGAATAATGGCTCGGAATTGTTCATCACATTGCTGAGTTTCAATTCCAGTTGAGTTTGTTCTACTCACTTAGGCACAAATACCCTTAAGAAAAGCATGAACCCAACAATTCTTCCCTAAGGTATGGGTTAATCAGTAAGACTTTTTGCAATAAAACCATTATTATCTCAAATAAATAAATAAATATATAAAATTGCATACAAAATATTTTGATTTCAGCATTAAATAATGCATAGTGGTGTTGACATGCTGCTAAACCAAAACAATCATTAGGAAGAAAACTCCCATCAAAATTGGAAGGTAGTGTAATAGAGGAGAGCTATTGAAGAATTGCTTTTTTTTTCTTTAATAATCTTTTCAGCCCAAGCAAAGCAATACTGCCACTAGTGCACAGGAGGTTACATGAGAGAAGTGCAAAAAGAAAGAGAAACAAGATACCGGCAGTATCAAAGAAAAGATAAGCAAAAGATGGGAATCAAGAAGATAAAAAGATAGAAATTGATGAAGCACATATACTGAAGGGAGTTCTACAGGCAGCAAGTGCAAGAGAATAGGTTGCTAGAGTAGAAATGGCAGTTACATTTGACTGTAAAAGGGTGAAACCTAGTTGTCAGTATCATATCTCGAGTAAATTTGTGAAAAGGAAGCACCTGGAAAAGACAAAAGAAAGCCACATCCCATTTGTGTGAAAGTGACTGAACTCAAGCTGCCAAATCAGGACTGACTACAATGCAGATCCTCCTTTGGATTTTGTCAAAAAGTGAGATGAATAGCAGAAGCACCTGACCAGATATACCAGCAATATTCAATACACAGATGAATGATGAATTTGAATGATTTATTCTCCCATCTATATTTTCCTTGTTATGTGCATAATTTATGGAGGAATGTAATGGCTGAAATAAAAAGGGAATGACAAACTTAATTCGTCTTACATATATTATGGAGATACTTCTGTTTCTGGAGAAGCCATATTTAGATTCAAGCAGGCCAGATTCTTCCACTATGTTTCAGGTGATAACATATTCCATGAAAGGGAAATGGTGAGTCTTGGGTTTCCCCAAATTAAAGACTGCAATCTGGAGTTTCTTTCCATATCTGGGAAAGGTATATTTCCAAAGAGAAACAGCAACATAGACTTGTAAGTTACAGAGGCAGCAGATTTAGCCTCTACTCAATCCATGGAGGCCCCTGGCAAAAGAAAGCAACTTTTTGGTTTGGCTACTGTAAATAAACTGAATGAATGGCGACTTTCCTTATGGTATGAAGTGATGTCACTAAGCACCTGTCAAATGACCCATGACACTGAACTCCACAAAAGGGAGATAATAGCTTTCTGTATCACTACAGGAAACTTGAGAAAGTGATTTTGCTGAAAAATAACTTTTAATAGAAAGATTTTATCAATTTTAACCAAAAGTAGTTACTCGGTCAATGAATGGCAAATGTTCCATGTCAAGAAATGTTTGATATTATCATTGCCATAAATATTGTTAAGGCATGTATTTGCTAAACTTTGTATCAAACCTGCAAGTCTATAAATGCTCTTAAATGTCATTTGAGAGTCCATGCTAAGAACAATTTGGTCCAAAGTATGTTTATTAGGAACTGATGACAGGTGTATCATAAAGTGTGAAAGTCATTAGGTGGTTTGAAAAGCCACATTTGATCTCATTCTGAGAAATCAATATGCATGAAAGACATAATAATAAAATAAAGGAATTAATTACACAGAGGTAATATAGTCACATAAGTGTAATTAGTGATTACCCTAGTATAAGAATAAAGACAAAGAGAAAACTTTTATTATTGTTGTGTTTTGTCCTTTGAGGGACTTTATCAATGTAAATATAAGGATTTTATTAAGCAGGTATTTATAAAAAGAATTAAATTATCACAAAATTTTAAATTAAATAATGCTCAAAAATATTCCTAAATTTTGCATGAACAGACACGCAGATATACACTCAGACACATACATAGATCCATGGCCACACACAAATACCTATATATATATATATATATATATATATATATACACACACACACAATCCCCACACACACACACACATATATATATATATATATATATATATATATATATATACTATAGTCGTCCGCAGACAGATCTGTTTTGCTGTATTACAGCTCATCAGTATGGCTTAGACTCAGTTTGCTTCCTAACCCAGGATTGAAACCCGACCGAATCAGCGTCAGTCGTCGATTCTACCCCTAGGCCACAAGCGTCCAGCAGAAGAAGGCAGGCTTTTTAGCATGTATAAACACACCCAATAGCTAGAGTGCTCCAATTCATTATCGAATGAGTGATGTGTATATGCCACACATGTTTACAAAGCCTCCCACTCTTCCAGAGTGCTCAATGCAACCCCTCCACGCACACACATATGCAACCCCTCCACGCACATGCACACACATATATGCATATACACAGAGTACAGAGAGTAAACTGTCGCCATTTTATATTTCTAACTTTGCACATGTGAATTGTTTGTTTTTTTTATTTTGTCAGTTGAAAAGTAGAGTCAGTTGGGCCCCATTTAAGAGAAAAGTAGCACCATGACACAATTCACTCTGCCAGAAATTTGGAAAAGAGGTGTTGTACTCCTTGGTTTACATGCCAGAAACTTTAATATGAACATTTTAGAGTGTTTGAGTGTCAATCTGAGGACAGTGCGGAGTATTTTGAAAGAGTTGGATGAGTCTAATGGTGATTATGATCATTTGGCAATTCAGAAAACTCACTGATCATTCTGCTTAAAAAAAATCCTCCAATAATTTGGTGAGGGACTGAGACTGAACACAGAAGACTGTATCAAGTGCCTTGAGGATGTAGTGCAGCTCTGGGTCAAGGGGGTAGATACTGGAAGAACCTATGTCTAGGAACAGAACTCTACATCATACCATACAAGCAGTAATGAATGTCAGGCAATTTCTGAAACCACATCAACCCTTTCATCTAGCCACCTAAATCCCCAGACTGCAACCCCCTTAATTTTTGTGTGGGGTGCAGATAAAAGAGAGACTAACAAAACTCCTTGTAACATCATAGATAAACTAAAGGCAAAGATTATGGCAGCATTCACCAAATTGAACAAGGAGACTCTCCAAAAGAATTGCATGAGATTCTAAAGTCCTTTGGAGGCTGTGGTTGAAACCAGTGATAATTTTTTTTAATAAATTCACTTTTTCATATTTCAAGATATTTTTGTGCAATTTTGGTAAATATATCTCTTAAAATAAGATGTCTCTGTTATTTTCATTTTTGCATAATTCAGGCAACAATTTATCTATCATATCCTAATATATTTATAAAATGTTCATGAATGGGATTAACTCTGACATATGATTTGTCTTTTTTAAACATTATTTTTAATGAATACTCATATTTTGGTAGATGCTTTGTTTTTTATAATTAAACAGTATATTTGTTTTTATATCTACTGGCCTGAATAATTGAAAATATGCGTCCTCACGCAAGATTTGAACCTGCATCTCCTTGAGAAAACTGTCATTAGATTGGATGTGTCTTAACCACTAAACCACACAGGACAAACAGTCAAACAAAGTCTGAATAATACCTTTAAACACATATCTTCACGATTTTTTAAACATTCGTATCTGCTCTGTTTTCGTATACAAAGACAATTTACAAATTTTTTATGAAATGGATTAACTCCGGCATTTTTATAATTTATTTGTTTTTTTTTAAACATTATTTTTAATGGATACTTGTATTTGGGTAGATGCTCTTTTTTATAATTAAACAGCATATTTATTTTTACATCTCCTGGCCTGAATAATTGAAAAATCTTGTAAGGAAAATATGCATCCTCTTCTGATGCGTCAAGTCTATCCTTCATTTTTGAGGGGATTTTTCAGTATTTGCTGCCATATGGGAAGACAAATATCAACAGTCCAGTACTCTTTCCTTTGTTTCCAATGAAATCTTCCTGTTTCTCAATGTTCTACTTAACTTTTGAAATGCACCCTTGATGATGAAAATGCACCTTTGAATCTCAATGTTACACTTTCCATCCACTGTCAGAACACTTCCCAGGGATTTCAATTTCTGTACCTGCTAGATTTTAGTATCCCCAACCTGTAACTAACATTTGGGGCTTATGACCTATCACAATCAATACATTGGTTCTCACTCGATCACCAAAGTTAAGCAACATTGTGCCTGGTCAGTACTTAGATGGGTGACCGCTTGGGAATACCAGATGCTGTAAGTGTTTAGTGACGGATGTATGTTTTCGGCCATATCACGTTGAGCACACCGGTTCTTGCTCGATCACCAAAGTTAAGCAACATTGTGCCTGGTCAGTACTTAGATGGGTGACCACTTGGGAATACCAGGTGCTGTAAGCATTTAGTGACGGATGTGCGTTGTAGTGCAGTGGATATCAACTCGGAAAGAGAAATCGGTGAGCCGAGTTCAAATTCCAGTTGAATACCCTGCATTCACTTAAGCACTGGTACCCTTGGTAATGGTACTAATCCGTCCCTTCCCTCCAGTTATGGGTTAAATAACAAGGGTAGGACTTGAGGACCCTCCTCTTAAAAACAAATCCCAATGAATCTTGATACTTGAAAAGAAAAAAGTATTACTAGACACAAAACTTATATAAAAACAACAATAAATTGTTGAAAGAAAATGGTATGACCAGCAATAAATAAAAATTTAGTTGGCAATAAATGACCTGCCAAGGTTGATATGCCATAAAAACAAACCAACCAACCAACCAACCTTTGCTAACTTCTATAAGAGGTCCTGCATTTTTCTTTACATGTCTGCTATCAGCACTGTATCATCTGTGCAACTTATACTATTGAGATAATGGCTGCTAATGATGAATCCTGGCAGGACTTATACTTCTCTCAGTATTGTTTCCATGTACAGATTGAATAGATTTGTCTGTAATTAGAAAACTAACAAAAACTGTACAGGTGGAAGTGTAATGGTTAGCATCTCCGACTGAGAATCAAGCAAGCCATGTTTAAATTCCATCTGAATTCTTTAAACTTCTTTGGAAAAGGCATGAATCCACCGCTTCTTACTGCAGCTATAAATTAGATAACAAGGAAGAGTTATATCTCTAGACATGGTTGGCAACCAGTCTAAGAAAATGTCAATTCTGAATTCAAAACTAAATATAATCCTGGTAAGTAGTATGCTATACAGACACGGAAAATATTATGGGTGTCCCAATTAATTTAGATGCAGAGTTGTGGGTTGTATGATCCTGAATAAAGACAAACAAAGTTAAAAAAAATCTTTAAGGTAAATATTTTAAATTAATAATATGATCAAGTACCTTGGGGTGGTGGAGTAGGTTGTATGGTTGTATGATCTCTATTAGCTAGAGGTTTATCTCCTGGCAAGTCAAACCTAGCCAGAGAAGTCAATGGGTAGGAGCCAAACAAGACCATCACATAAGCAAGTCAACCTTAATGATATAAAGTCTAGAGTAGGCAGCAGCTATTCAGCTATATAGGTAAGAAAGCATCAACAAACCAATTTCTTGGCCTGATATGCAGTGCTCGTTGATGAATGACAAGCGATACCATCAACTACAACTGCATGGATCAACCAATCCTACATAGCTAAAGCTGCAACCACCAGTACTGAAGTGTACTTATATTATAAATGTGAAAACATGAAAAATGACTAGTAAATCCAATTTTTCATACTCTATTGCTCATTGTATGGTTCAACAAATAACAGAAAGAGAAAAATGAAAAAATCCAGTTGATATTTTTTGAGATTGCTCAAAAGACCTCTCTCTAATATCAAAAGAAAAATATTCCTCCAGTTTATGTAAAACATTGTAAAACACACCTTAAGTATACAAAAACAGTTCTTATTTGGATACCATTTTATAAAATAACATTGATATACAGAGTGCAAATAAACAAAAGCAAGTTTTGCTACCATTATAATGAAAAGTAAGCAATTATGAAAAAATAACAACATATTTTGAAACAAATGGGTATGAAATGGTATTTATGAAATTACAAATTTTCAATTGTTCCTCCATTTTGTTGTATAACCAAGGCTGCACGTTTGATCAAATTATCAACAGACTATTCATAATTTTAGGTGTGTGCTCTGCTTCTAAGGAATCTCCCATTTGAAGGAATATCATGCAGTGTCTTTGTGACTTTAAACTTTTCTATCAGACGAGTAACTGTTAATAGATCAAAAGGATCCTGTTTTAAAATGTTCCTTGTTTTATAAGCTCTCATTGTTTAAATTGTTCCTTGTTTTATAAGCTCTCATTGTTTAAATTGTTCCTTGTTTTAAAAGCTCTCATTGTTTAAATTGTTCCTTGTTTTAAAAGCTCTCATGATTATCATAATATAGCTTCACAAGCTCTAGGCAATAGTCTAAACTAAGCTTTAACATATTTTCCTGAGAATGATTTGTTAAAAAAAGAAAAACACCTTTTGTAGATTTAATATGTTACAAATAAATAATGTGCCATTATCTAATTGGTCAATTGTAAAAACATTAAACTTGTACACATTTATTTTCTCTTTCTACAGAGAATTGCGATGTGCGTTGTGGTGCATTGGATATTGGCTCGGAATGAGAAATCGGGGAGCCAAGTTCAAATTCCAGCTGAATTCATTGCCTTCACTTATGCACAAATACCCTTATGAAAGGTATTAATCCGTCTATTCCTTCCAGTTATGGGTTAAATAACAGGACAGATTGGGTTCTGCAGCCTTAGTCGGGAACCAGTCTACCGCAGAAAGCAATGGCAACCTACTGCGGGATAATCTTCTGCCCAGTCAGTCATGTCTCTTTCGAGACATGATCGCCCAAGCGTGTATCACATATGGCACTTAACTGACTGACATAGAATTATCTATTTTAATGGATAGCAAAGTGAATATAATTTCTGCCAATAAAGTGTTCAAGAGTTATCAAGGGCAATAATTCTGATTGAATAATGATACCATTTTATTCAACTATATTATGAGATTATGTGCAAAATATGAGCATTTTATCTGGTTTATATTATTATATATTAACAAAAAACAGAGTGATATGTTTTGTGCATTACAATGGAACTAACACTGGCATATATATATATATTAAAAATGACACACAAAGTAATATGGTTAAGTTTTTTGTGTAATTTTCATGTGATCTCACGATTTTTCTTGAGGACATAGATTATATAAAAATTGTCCGTACATAACATGCCTCACATTAAATACATTCTGTTACATGTAAAATAAAATCCATCTTTGATAATGGCTGAAAGTGCTTGGATAAACAAAACAATTTTTATATAATTTATGTCCTCAAAAGAAAAAAATCATAAGATCACATGAAAAATTACATAAAAAATTATTCATAACACCTTTTTTGTCATTTTCAATGAGACCTGCATAAAAAAGAGATTGGTGCCCATATATATGTATATATCTGCATGCAGTGTGGGTATCAGTCAGTTAAGTGCCATATGTGATACACGCTTGGGTGATCATGTCTTGAAAGAGACTTGACTGACTGGGCAGAAGATAATCCCACAGTAGGTTGCCATTGCTTTCTGCGGTAGACCAGCTGCCAACCAAGGCTATAGAATCCAAACTGTCCTGTTATTTGACCCATAACTGGAAGGAAGAGATGGATTAATACCTTTTCCAAGGGTATTTGCGCATATATGATTGCAACAAATTCAACTGGAATTTGAACTCGGCTCTCTGATTTCTTGTTCTGAGTCGATATCCACTGGACCACAATGCACATCCCAGTGTGGGTATAGAGGAATCTAAAGAAGTATCCTGGACATACAGTGGTAGGAAAACTCTCTAAGAGAGCTCTAAACATATATGCATATAAATACATATACAGCAAATATAAGAAAAATTAAGGCAGACACATTATTTCATGGTGAATTGGAAGTGTAGGTCTATTTCAGGCGAACCATCATCAGCTTCCGCCTTTATTTTATAAAAGATTTGTGTAAAATCCTGTGTAAAATCCTTTGTAAAATAAAGACAGAAGCTGATGATGAAATAACGTGTCTGCCTTAATCTTTCTTTTATATATATATATATATATATATATATATATATATATATATATATATATATAAAGACAACTCTTGAATAAACACTACTAATTGTTGCGATGTCTTCTAGTTTGTGATGTAGAAGTTCTTCTTTAAAACTGAGTGCATGGTCATCAGCAAAAGATACAACCCAAAATGCCAAATACAGGTGGGGGATAACAGAATCAAACAAGTCCAAGAATTTAAGTACCTAGGAAGTGTTCTAACAGGAGAATAGTGCGACACGGAGATCCGAAGGCGAATTGGCATGGCAAAGGACGCGTTCCAGAAGATGAGCAAAATACTAACACACAGGAAGATCTCAATAGAAACGAAGAAAAGAGTGCTAGACTGCTACGTGATGTCAGTTCTTCAGTACGGCTGTGAATGCTGGACAATATCATCGAAAATGAGGACAAAACTGGAAGCGGCCGAAATGTGGTTCTACAGAAGGATGCTACGGATATTGTGGACTGAGCATACAAGCAACGACGAAGTGTTAGAAAGAATGGCAACAAAAAGGAAATTGATGCTGAGCATCAGGAAGAGACAACTGAAGTTCCTGGGACATGCAATGAGGAAGGAAAGCCTGGAGAACCTGATACTGACTGGTCAGATAGAAGGAAGGAGAGACAGAGGAAGGCAGCGGATAACATATTTGCAGGGCCTGATCAGGTGGATGACGGAACGGGGGTTGCCAGGAGCAACAGGAGCAAACATACTAAGAGCCACAAGGGATAGGGAGACGTGGAGATCCATGATCGCCTACGTCCTGAAGGGACAGGGCACATAGAAGAAGAAGAAGAAGATGTCAGACTTATTAGCAGTCACTCAACTATGCAAAATTGTGCTAATCTATTTTACTTATGCCACTATGCCTCCTGGAAATGAATACATTTTATGCTCTTTGTTGATCTGTGACTTCTCTGAACTATAATAACAGATCTTATCTCTCTTGACGTGTACCTGGTCCTTTTTATTGGGGATCTAGGTGTGGACACATCTTCATCTCTGTTTAACTCCATGTTAAATTTATGCAAACTATCTGTTCTTCAAAATGGCAGTGAATGCTGGACAATATCATCAAAGAAAAAACTTCAAGCAACTGAAATTTGGTTCTACAGAAGAATACTGTGGATATCCTGGATCAAGCATGTGAGCAATGATGAGGTTTTAGAAAGGATGGAAGTGAACAGAAAATTAATACTGAGTATCAGGAAAAGACAGTTGAAGTTCTTGTGACATGTGATGAAGAAGGAAGATGGAGAATCTGATACTCACAGCTCAGATAGCGGGAAAGAGAGACAGCGGATAACATATTTGAAGTGTCTGAGTGAGTGGATGGCAAAGCGGGGCTTGGGTGGGGTAACAGGCAAAAGCATGTTAAGAACTACCACAGATAGGGAGATGTGGAAGGCCATGATCATCTATGTCCTGAAGTGACATGGCACATAGAAGAAGAAGATCCTCCATAATTCCTTTAATACTATGTTTACTTTCTTTATCAGAAGGACTTATGTTTTCCTCCTCTTTATTTAATTTCTTTTTCCTTTCATCATTTCTCTCTAAGTAAATTTTTCTAAAATTTCCTCATTCTCATTCACTGTAATGAGAACTCACTGGAATAAAAGACATGAGAATATTTTCAAAAAGATAGAGGAAAGTGATTAACGTAAGTAATTTTAATGTCTTTTATTGAATTGCATATTTTAAGCAAGAGGCTTTATGACAATGTATGTGTCTGCCTGTGATTAATCTGTAAACTGAAACAAAGAATTCAAAATTCATTCTAAGATGTTACTCCCAGACTATTGTAGAATAGTTAGCACCCCTTCAGCACTCTAACCAATCATCTGGGTCATAGCCTAAAAGATTCTATGAGTACATATTTTTTGAGAGGTTTTTTGAGAGGTTGTGACAAGCAGATTAATATTTAAACTGATTTATTTGTTGTCAATTCACCATTTAGACCCTTCTTTCTTTAACTCATAAGTTTTGTTTTGTTAATTGTTAGTAACTCATTCTGCATTTTTTGTATATATCTGTTCGCACCGAATACTGTGTTGAATAAATATATTAAACACTCATTCTTCTCTGTGGATCATTCACCTCAATGATACAACACAGACTGGGAGATAGAAACTTCTGAGGAGGATATAATTTAAATACTTTCTAGTGGCCAGCTTATTTTCAGTAGAACGACTATATTGGTGTATAAAACTTTTGAGCTACATTGGTGAATTAACTACTTTCATTAATTCTACCACTAAATCAAGTGATAAATAGTATGCATTCCTCAGCATTTGTTAATGCTCTGTGGAAGGTGATAGAGTAGCTCAATAAATATGCTAAATCCAGTGTCATCTCCGAGTTCTCATGCTTTTACTCAAAATGGTAGCAATGAAAAGGACTATTTCTTTTTCTTATTCATTTTATTAGGAGAGAGTGATGGCAGCTTAGATTCTAAGAGGCAGTAGGAGGAATGATGTCAAACAAATGCATGCTGCACATTGGCTAAGCATCCCTCTGTCAGTAGTCATAATTTGTCGCTCACCCTAGGTGTTGGAGGTATATTGCTGCTTCAGAATTCCTGCAACCTTCTGTTGAATTCATACTGTTTTGAACTTATATTTAAAACCTAAACAAAAATAATCCTTCACTGTGAAAATACTCTGCTCATTAGGCACTCCAGCCAATCATTTACCATTCTGGCCCTCGTTTTTACATTCTATAAAATATTAGTCAGTCAGTTAAGTGCCATATGTGATACATGCTTGGGCAATTATATCTCTTTTGATCCATAACTGACTAGGCAGAAGATTTACCTGCAGTAGGTTGCCATTTCTTTCTGTGATAGACAGGTTGCCAACTAAGCTGACAGAATCCAAACTGTTCTGTTATTTAACTCATAGCTGAAGGGAGAAGAGATGGATTAATAGTACCTTTCACGAGGGTATTTGTGCATAAGTGAATGCAATGAATTCAACTGGAATTCAAACTCTGCTTTCCAGTTTCTTTTTCTGAGGGAATATCCATTGCACCACAATGTACATTTTCAAGTTTCACATCTTTTTTAAGTTAAAAAGAGGAAATTTTTGTTTTGCAAAATGTGATCTTTACTTTTAGATGAAGTTCAAAGTATCAAAGTCTGGATTTAGTAATTAGTGTTTTTGCCATTGGCTTGAATAATTGTCTCAATTTGATATGTCATTCCATAGAACAAGGTTCAAACTTTCTCATTGGGAATTTTTTTTCTCTTTCTTTTTAGCAGTAATCCCAAAGCTCTATGAGATTGTTTTGCTTTCATTGTTCAAGAAAATGGTTCAATTATATTGAGATCAGGACTTTATGCTGGCCAGTCTTCCAAACATTGAACATCATCCACAAAATAAGTGATGTGTACAAGAAGCACCATTATGCTGGAAAATTTTCCCTCTTCATCGTGAAGATTAGACCATAGTAAACTAATAAAGTTTTCAATGTTTAGGTTCCCATCAAGATTTACTTCTACCAATTTTATTCCATGATTACTTTGATGCAACCTCAAACCCTTACATGTCCACTACCAAATTTTACCATCTTCCTAGTGTATTCTGCACTGTTTCTTCCCTCAACTGGTTATTTAACTACTCCCTTGCTTTACGCTTAAGGCCATATCATGTTGAATACACCAGTTCTCGCTCGATTACCAAAGTTAAGCAATGTTGAGCCTGGTCAGTACTTAGATGGGTGACCACTTGGGAATACCAGGTGCTGTAAGCGTTTATTGGCTTACGGCCATATCACGTTGAATACACCGGTTCTCACTCGATTACCAAAGTTAAGCAATGTTGAGCCTGGTCAGTACTTAGATGGGTGACCACTTGGGAATACCAGGTGCTGTAAGTGTTTATTGGCTTACGGCCTATCATGTTGAATACACCGGTTCTCACTCGATCACCAAAGTTAAGCAACATTGAGCCTGGTCAGTACTTAGATGGGTGACCACTTGGGAATACCAGCTGCTGTAAGCGTTTAGTGATGGATGTGCATTGTGGTGCAGTGGATATTGGCTTGGAAAGAGAAATCGGTGAGCTGAGTTTGAATTCCAGTTGAATACCCTGCATTCACTTAAGAACTGGTACCTTTGGGAAAGGTATTAATCTGCCCCTTCCCTCTAGTTATGGGTTAAATAACTAGGGTAGGACTTGGGGACCCTGCCCTTAAAAACAAATCCCAATGAATCTTGATACTCAAGAAGGAAAAAAGTATTACTAGACACAAAACTTATATAAAAACAACAATAAATTGTTGAAAGAAAAAGGTAGGAGGGCTTGGAGAACCTGATACTGACAGGCCAGATAGAAGGAAAAAGAGAGAGGAAGGTAGTGGATAACATATTTGAAGGGCCTGATCAGGTGGATGACGGAACGGGGGTTGTGTGGAGTAACAGGAGAAAACATTAAGAGCCACTAGGGTTAGGGAAATGTGGAAAGCTATAATCACCTACATCCTGAAAGAACAGGGTACATAGAAGAAGAATATATATGCCAACTGTTTATAAGAAATTATAATGTGTGTATAAAATGGGGATCAATTCTATATTATAGTCAATATATAAACTGATCCCTCATTTTGTGGCCACGCTAGTTTCTATATATTTATATTCTAGATTTATGGTCCTGAGCTAGTGGATGGCAGAGCGGGATCTGGGTGGTGTAACAGAAGAAGGAGTGCTAAGAGCCACCAGGGATAGGGAGATGTGGATCACCTATGTCCTGAAAGGATAGAGCAAGCAGAAGATCATGACTTTATTATCTCAGATCTGTCTCTGAGCTGAGAGATTTTTATAGCCTTTTTTACAGCCGATTAAAGTGATGTATCTGCTGTTACATAACTCTTAGGAAAATGCAACAACTTATTTTCCAATCTTTAAGACCCACAAACACTACTTATAAAAGTATCAGGTCAGTGTAAAAGTTTTTGCCCATTTCATCTTGAAAATGAATAACTGTGTGTTTTTGAAAATCTTTATTCATAATAATAATGATCTTTGCTCTCTATAACTTGATTCCATCTGTCAACGAGCTTATAAATGCCTCACTTGTAAAATTCTTTAGGTTTGGATGTGAAATATGAATCTAAATCTTGTTCAATCTCCTCTCGGGATGTTAACTTAAGGCCTTCTAAATGGTTTGGTAATCCTTGAAATAAGTGATAATCCGAAGATTAGGAGAATATGCAGGATGGGGCAAGATGGCACTTCTCATCACCTGTGACAAGCCTACCCAAAAATGGTGTCTGAAGATGTCATGAAAGCAAAGATTCGCAACAAGAAACATGTTGTCACAGGTTCTCTAGAGAACATGGGTTAGAATATTGCAGAGAAATATGAATGATGCTATAATAATATGAAAGAAAAAGCTATAAATTAATCATGGTGATATGTTTAAGTAATAATAAATTACAATGATTTAAAATTCGCTTTTTACAAATCGGTAAAACTTTTGCACCGACCTGATACAAAATCTTAACTTCATAAAATAAAGGCATAAAATCATTTTATGTTCATCAGTCAGTTGAATGCAATGTGATACATGTTTAGGTGATCATATCTCTTTCGATTCATAATTGACGAAACAGAAGATTTTTCTGTCGTTGGTTGCAATTTTTTTCAGTAATAAACTGGTTGGTAACCAAGGCTATAGAATTCAGTTTGTCCTGCTATTTAACCCATAGCTGAAGGGAGAAGAGATAGAGGGTATTTGGGTATAAGTTAATGTAATGAATTCGACTGGAATTCAAACATGGTTTTTTGATTTCTCATTTTGAGCTGATATCCATTGCACTACAATTTTTTGTAGTTGTCCCAAAACATTTGCATAACTGTAGTTATAAAACAAAGGAACTGATTTATGTAGTATTACTTTTTAAACTAGACTGATAGTTTCCTTGGGTGGGGAACAGCATATATATTACCTAGAATTCATCCAAAAAAAGACATACATTTATTAACATGTATTAAATTTGCACAATTAGAAACTATATATTTTATTGCATTATGAAAGTATGTTATTTCATTGGTATATGGATCAGTTTTAAACAAATTTAGTCCAGTAAAAAAAGAAATTAAGAATAAAATAGGTAGTGCTATAGTTTCGTCCAAGACATGAAGATGTAGAAAAACCAAAACATTAACTTAAGAAGTCACGTTCTTAAGTATGCTTGTCATATCTAGACACTTATGTGGGTGTCATGCAAGGCACACAACTTATTCTGAAATGTCTAAGCTGTTGGCTGTATAAAAATGGTCTCTCTCAGATTAATGATTAAAAATAGCTTCAAGTGCATGAACCCTCTGTGTCTTAGAGAGGAACATCCCTCTTTGAATCTTGTAGACTGGTGCTACAGAATCACAAAGAATTGTACAAAATAAGAGTACAACAGCCGCAACAACTTAAATGAATAGCACAAGTAACTCTATTATCATAAAAACCATTGTGTAGATATATATATATATATATATATATATATATATATATATATATATATATATATTTTCCCTCCTGTCAAACGCATGAAGGGGGCATGATTATAAGACAGTGTCGACTGAGTTCATTAGAGAGACAATAGCAAGGCAGCATTGGTTCAGTTCATTCTCTTTACTACCAATTATTAAACTTTACTACCAGTTATGAAAGTTCTTGCTGTGTTTGCTCTTTAACAGTGTGTTATCATTTTATTCTTGGCAATAATTATGTTGTAGAATAATGAAGAGCCAGAAGTAAGTGGATGTCTAGCCATACAGCAAAATGGGCTTGTATGTGGCTGACGAATATATATATAGTCATCTGCAGACAGATCTGTTTCACTGTATCACAGCTCATCAGTACGGTTAGACTCTGATTGCTTTTAACCCAGGATTGAAACCCGACCGAATTGGCATCAGTTGGCAATTCTACCTCTAAGCTATGGGCGCCCGGTAGATCTTAACTATTACTAGCAGTATAGCCTGGCATTGCTCGGGTGTAATGAAAGCTTTAAAACTAATCCATGGTCCTGGAGCTCAGACCCAGCCTAAAGAATATTTGTGTGAAGTTTGGTGAGAATCAGATAAAAATTGTAGATTTGTATAAAGGACATACAGACAGATAAACAGACATACACATAAACATTTTGCCTTTTATATATACATATCATCGATTTTCTGCACTACTGTAAGAACTGAAACCTTGAAACTACTATGTTTCTTATGTCTTTGTCTATGAGTGTATCAAATTTGATTAAAATCGGACCACTCCTTCTATAGCCCGATTTTTTTGATTATCGATTTTCGATATTTATCGGGGGGGGGGGGGTACCTCGACACAAAACCTAGCTAAGAACACTCGCAGACGCTTATAGTACAACTGTGTAAATTTTCAAAAAAATCAGTTCAGCCATTTCGGTGTCTATAGGCAACGGACACACACACACACACACACACACACACACACATACACACACACATACACACACACGCACACATACACACACACACACATACATACACACACACACACAAAGTTCCATTTATAAATAAGTTTAGATAATAAAGACCGTCGTTGTGCATTTATATATTTCCCTGCTGTCATGCTCAAGGGTTTGAATTATATTTTTTGTTATGTCTTAATGTAAGTTACTCAATTGTGGATACATCAAAATATATGTTGCCATCATTTTAGACGGCACATTGATGTAAGTATTTTGTTGTTATTCTTGACGCCGTGGCCCCACTCATAATGATATAATGAAGATGCTGACTTTACAAACTTCTTCACAAAAAAGGTCAGACATTAATTCTCTGTCAATACTGTAAAGAATATTAACAGTATAATATTATAATATTAACTTTTTAATATTATAATATTAACTTGTGAAACATGTTTTCCTGAAAATAAAAAAAAAATGTTTGAAGAGAGAGATTTTATAAATTTCAACTAACAAAGGTGCTCGTTATTTGATGAATGAATACCAAATGTTTCCACATAAGGAAACAGCTTGTTGTGTTGCTTCATTTTGGTATAATTAGAAGATAACACAAACTTGAATTAATGATGTTTATTTTTGGTATAAAACTTTAGGTTTTTACATCAAGTTACAATCTTTAAATTTTGTGTGGATACAGGAGCAGACTAGCTAAATTCTCTTCACTGTGGGACACTAGCAGTAAATGAGCCTATCCCTTCTGGACTCTAGTGGTCAACTAACTAGCCTCTTCCCCTTTTCAAATCTCCTACCCAAAACTACTGTCCTTAACTCCTCCTTCTTACTCCTACTCCTACCAAAAAAAAATGGTTCTTTATTTTGCAGCCCAATTTTGAATTCTTGGCGTCAGTGTGTTTATCTTTTTCTATTTTTAAAACACTCGCCATTTTATAAACCATAACAAGCTAATATTACCATTACGATAAAAAATTGAAAAACAAATTATTGTATAAATTTTCAAGACAATTTTTATTTCATGCTTTAATTTAAATTGAGCAAAAATTCTATTTTTGTAGCAGGCATATAAAATGTTATTTCTTCTGATGGATGAATTACCTTTTAATTTAAGGCAAGCGGCAAAATTTACAAATAGAGAAAAATTATCTTTGAGAAGATAAAATTAAAATAAAAAGTTTCAGTTGAAATCCTTCTCTGTAAATTAAGAATGCAGCCTATTAATTTGTTCTGTCAAATTCTGAAGAAACTGCCAAAGTGAATCATTGTGAACCAAAGTACACAGTGTGTTTGTTTGATTTGACATCACAACCATCAAAATAAGGAATGATATCAGAAAGAAATAATGAAAAATAAATGAATGGTTCATAAAGGAACTTTGAAGTTGAGAAAACATTTTCATAATTTTTCTTTACTGACATTTGCTTTGGAGTAATCTCTGACTTGCAACTTTCATAATGACAAAAGATTTTGATAATCACACTGAAAACAGAACTCACAAATTAAGTGGATACATTCTCTAATTGCTATGAAGAATAATGTATTTTTACTACTTAAAAATTGGTTTGTTTTTTTTATGGCTATTCAACCTTTTTCTAGTTATTTGAATCCAAAAAATATTTTTAGATTTTGACTGATACAAGTTATACTTATTAACCCATAGCTTGTGGGGAGAAGAACTGTATTCATACTTTTTTAAAGGATATATACAACTAAAGGAACATAATGAAAATGAAACTGGAACTCAGAGAACCAAATTCCAATTTTTAGACATTATCCATTATCCCATCCAAGAATATAAACCCTGGTATTCCCATGCAGTCATCCATTCAGTTAGTGACTAAGCTCGATATTGCTTAAAATCGGTGATTATATAAGAACCAATGTTTCACCATGATATGGCTGTCAGCTAAATGTGTGTCTAGAAGGTCAGAAGAGATAAAAAACTGAATGTAAGAAGTAATTAGAGATTGGAGGCCAAAAATGAGTCATTCAGCATTAAAGAAAATAAATGAAAACAAAAGAAACTACTTAACCACCAATCAGAAGATGAGGATCTATTGGCTTGAAAACATGTCATGTGATTTTGATAATGATTCCAATTTTACTGTACTTTTTTTTGCTTTATGTCTCCAAGAAAAAGGAAATCTTTGAAGTTCACTCTATGGAACCAAATGTTCCAGACAAAAATACAAATTGATTTAATTACTTCTGACTTTGACAATAGATTCAATTAAATAAGAAGATAATTCTGTATTGCATGTTCTAAGAATAAATATTTTGTTTCAATTTACTTCTTTTATTTAATTCTGCAGATGATTTTCTATTCTGTTAAATACTTTTTTTACTGCATTTATCATGAATCCAAAACTTTTATAAACAATAATAATTATTATTATTTTAATTCTTTAACAGTATAGTATCTGCCAAAACAGGCATAATAATTTATGTAGGTACTTCATTAATCATGAATCCAAATATTTTATTAACAATAATAAAAATTGTTCTAATTTTATAACAGTATAGTATCTGCCAAAACAGGCATTATAATTTATGTATATACTTCTATCTATGAACAGAGTGTATAATCTGTGCACTCTTTTCAATGTATTAAACATAATATTATTAAAAGTATTAAACATGCAACAGATATTGTGTAGACATGGACATAAACACTACATGGTGAGTGGCATTTTGTGAGAGTGATGATCATTTAAAGCATCTAATGCAGTGTTAATTTATATGTCCACACTGTTTATATCTACAAATGCTCTATACATGATATTGATCATTCTTCCTCATAAATATAACAAATTATATGATAGCAAAGAAAGATTGTCCATACATGTTTCTTATAATATGTAGATATAATAGGCCGACAAAAGAAATTCAAGAGATAAGAAACAAAGAAAATAATAATATATGAATATTGCCAAACTTGCATCCACATCACACAGCACCAAAAAAAAAAAAAAAAAGACAGAAAAATATATCATATGGTTCAAACAACAAAAGTAGGGAAAATGTTCATTAAACACAAGAACTTTCCTCTATCAAGCACACAAGATATTCGACAAAATCCCCATTAAAAATCAGGCACAATTGCATCAAGAACATGACACAAATAACAAAACACATGACTAATGAACCTTGAAACTATATTTTATCATAAATATATAATATATTTGTGTAAATATTCTCATATAATCTGAGGAGAGAAAGCAGGATGATTTAAAAAAAAAAAAAGAAAAGTATAGCCAAGTGGAAAACTATATATTTTATTTTAGCTGACATATTTCATCAACTGATGGATTTTATCGAGGAAAAAAATGAAAAGAATTTAATTGAAATAAATTATCTGTAAACAAGCAGTTGGCTGCTGGTAAAAATGCTCATAAATTTTCATAAGGGTAAGGGAAAAATATTAAACATTTAAAATAATCCTCCAAAAATATCAGTTTTCATACTCAAAGAGAATTTTTTCACATGAAGTATATACGCAGATGATAGAGTGCTGATAGCAGACACAGAAAGGAAAGTACGACCTCCTACAGAAGGTAGCTAAAGAGAGTGCTAAGAAAGGACTACAAATAAACTGCAAGAAAACCGAATGCATGATCATCAGTAAAAAGGGTGGCCCAATATGGCAAATACAGGTCGGAGGATACTAGAATCAAGCAGGTACAAAAATTTAAATACCTGGGAAATGTTATAATAGAAGACAGAAAGTACAACACAGAGATCCGAAGGCAAATTGGCATGCCGAAGGAAGCATTCCCGAAGTTGAGTAAAGTATTAAGAAACCGGACAATTTCTTTAGAAACAAAGAAGAGAGTTCTGGATTGCTATGTGATGTCAGTTCTTCAATATTGCAGTGAATGCTGGACAATATCATCAAAGATGAAGGAAAAATTTGAAGCAACTGAAATGTGGTTCTACAGAAGGATGCTGCGAATATCATGGATCGAGCATGTGAGCAATGATGAGATTTTGGAAAGGAAGGAAACGAAAAGGAAATTAATACTGAGCATCAGGAAGAGACAGCTGAAGTTCCTGGGACATGCAATGAGGAAGGAGGGCTTGGAGAACCTGATACTAACAGGCCAGATATAGGGAAAGAGAGACAGGGGAAAGCAACGGATAACATATTTGAAGAACCTAATCAGGTGGATGATGGAACGAGGGTTGCATGGTGTAACAAGAGAAGGTGTGCTAATAGCCACCAGGGATAGGGAGACATGGAAAGCCATGATCACCTATGTTCTGAAGGACAGGGCACATAGAAGAAGAAGAAGATATTGTTATATTCTAAGATATTGAAATAATGGAAATTAAGTCTTTTTGGTTTTTTTTACATGTTTGTTGTATAAGTTTGGTTGGAAAAGTATTGGTTCTATTAGGAAAGGTGAGACTGGGGAAAAAGTTGGGGTAGAGATTAATATTTTGGTAATACTTGATGGTGGCACTTTCAAAGATTTTCATCTGAGAAAATTATTTTCTCAATAAAAATGAAAAGAAAACAGTTATTTTCCATCGTTTTAGCATGTTTTAACAATGTACTTTACACAAAGAATTCTCTTTGAGTGCGAAAAATGAATTTTTTTTTTTAAATGTTTAATATTTTTACTTGACATTTTGAATATTTATGAACATTTTTTCCAGGAACTAACAAGTTTTTGTTTCTAGATCCTTTATTTCAAATACGTTCTCTTTGTTTTTTGCCTCAGTAAAGTCCATTAGTGGATGAAACACATTGGCTAAAACAAAATATACCTTTCTCCTTTTTTCTCTTTTTTAATATCTCTTTCTCTCACTCTATATATATATATATACACAAATATCAACACAGAAGGAAAGCAGAAAACAGATGCTCCTAAGATATGAACAACAAAAAAGTGCTCAATACAAAATTCAAAATTGAATATGTAGAGCAATGATATTTAAGAAAAAGCTGAAAGTATTTATGTATGTACATACATCTAAATCTAAACTTATTTATAAATGGAACTTTGTATGTATGTGTGTGTGCGTGTCCATTACCTATAGACTCTGAAACGGCTGAACCAATTTTCTTGAAAATTTACACAGTTGTACTATAAGCGTCTGCGTGTTCTGAGTGTTCTGCAAGTGGCCTGAAAAAACCCCAAACTTATATAAGCTGAAATTTCCTCATATTTTTGCCTTCTTGTATTTTCAGCTAATTGCATCATCTATGGCTAGGCACATCTATCAATCATTTTCACTGATTATTGCATTTGAAACTGGCTGCCTTTAATGTAATCACCCTTCTGTCAGTTTTGTTTATATTTTCTGCTTTTGACATCAACTACACTTCTGTTAATTCTGTTTTTGATGTCAGTCATATATCTGTCATATCACTGAAATATATTACAATATGTGTCATGGTACCCTCCTATGAGGAATGAACTCTTCCTCTTGCTATATACCTGCGCAACTTGTAAGGACTGGTGAAGAGGAGCTACGGGCAGTTAGTTGAGCAGTCAACAAGAGCAGTTAAGGAGAGAAGTTAACAACAGCTACTAGTCAGGTATTGTAATAATACCCTCAGACTTACTTATTTCTATACTACTTGTTATTAACACTTCCTGTAAATATCTTGTTTATACTAATACACTGTTTTGAACTTACCTTCTTGTTCCGTATCTTCTGGCACAAATGTCACTACAACTTGGCAGCAAAGTTTCGTCACAACTCCACGACAAATTGGTGACAAAGATCCACAACCATTTTGCAACAAATATTTGTGAGGATCACTAAGATTTTAAAAAAAAACCCTCTGAAGACACAAGAGTTTTTCGTAAAGTACAATGTGTAAAGGAAAAAGACACAAAATGGAGGATTTCAAGAATGTTTTATTACAGCTGGTAAAGTTCCAGACTGAACAACAAGAAAAAAATGAAAAAAATATTCCTTCAAGCACAGAAGGAAAATCAAGAAAAACAGATCGAATTTCAGAAGCAAGTGTTGGAACTAGTAAGTCGATCAAAAACCAGTGGAAATGAAAATTCATCTTTTCACAAGATACAAGTTGGAGTGTGATAGAAAATTTTACATACACTCCCAAAGAAGACATAACCTTTGTATCTTATTTTATAAGGTATAAAGAGAATTATGATACAGATTATAAAAGCTGGAGTGACAATAAAAAATTATGTCTCCTCCTAAGAAAACTTGGCACAAGTGAGCATACAAAAATTTGTCAATTACATTTTGCTGTGGAAGTGAACTGATATTCACCAAAGTAGTAAATCTACTCACTGTCCTAAGACATCTTTTTTTCATAAAAGTTGGAAATGTCTTAATATAAATAAGAATGAATCGGATGACTATACCACTTTCAAGTCAAAAGCTAACAAACACTGCAATGATTTTAGACTGGTGGAGCTAAGTGCAAACAGTTTTAAATGTTTGATATTCGTACAAGGACTTGTTGCAGCAAAAGATGCAGAAATTAGATGTAGAATACTTAGCAAATTGGAAAATGAACCAAATATAACTCTTTAACAAAGGTACTGCTCATGTTGAAAAAATACGCTACAAACAGAAACAATGTCTCTGAAAACTTATAAAGTAAAGAAAAAGCAAAATAAGTTGCTTCTGAACTCATGTTACGGATGTGGTGCCATACATTGGTACAAAGAGTGTTTTTTCAGGAACAAAAAATGCTATTCATGAAATAGAGTTGGACACAAAAGTTTGCATTGCTGAGCTAAAAATAAAACCAATACAAAGAGTTACATAAAAAATAGAAGATCGGACAAATTAGATGGTGAAAATACCGGAAAATTTTATGCATGCAAAAATGTTCAACAAAAATGCTGAATTTCAATGGGACTTGCAAACACGTCTAGCAAGATGGCAAGATCTGTCACTGGAGAAAAAATTAAATTCAAGGGAGAATTAATTGTCAACACAATTTTCAACAGTAAGAGATGGAAATTAAAATTACATTTCATGAAAAATACAAATAACATATTTGGTATTGATTGGATGACACAATTTCAGCTTTGGGACTTACCTATAAATTCATACTGTCAAAAAATTGAAAGTTTGAATGCCAAAGCTGATAAACTGAAAAAAGAATTAAAGGAAGCTTATTCAGAAATTTCTTCTGGCGGTTTAGGCAGACGTACCAAAATGAAGGCTAAAATTGAACTGAAAGAAAACGTTCAGCCAGTATTCAAACAGAAGCAAAATCTATTTTTTACCTCATATGAGCAAATTAACAAAGAACTTGATAGATTAGAAAAAACTGGTGTTCTGTCAAAAGTAGAGTATAGTGAATAAGATGCACCTGCAGTTAATGTAAAAAAGAAATCTAAGGACATATGCGTTTGCGCTGATTTTTCAACAGGACTGAATGCTGTTCCGAAAGGCTATCACTATCCTCTTCCTAGTCATGAAGACATTTTTGTGAAGCTAAATAGGGAGAATTCTTTCTTCAAAATACATCTTAGTGACGCTTATTTACATATCACTGTTGAAGAGGTGAGTTTGAAATTATTGTGTACTAGCTGTATAGCCCGGCGTTGCTCAGGTGTAATGAAAGTTTTAAAACTAATCCATGGTCCTGGAGCTCAGACTCTTTGGACGTTGGCACGAAAGACTAAAATGCAATAGTTGTTTCCAGTTGAAGCGAAACCGTAGATTGAAAGAAAAATGAATGGATGTAAGTCAAATTTTGATTTCCTGGTATTGATATCAAATAAGATTTTTTTCATTGTAAACTGAATTTTGAAGGCTAAATAAGTCCTCTGAGTAAATGGTGTCATGGCTGAGACTAAGAACTACAATTATACCTATGTAGAGCCAACCCTGAAGCAAAAACTAAAATAAAAGGGCTGAAAAAATACAGACATACAGGCAGATAAACAGACACACACAAACATCTTGCCTTTTAAATTTATATATATTATCGATTTTCTGCACTATTGTAAGAACTGAAACCTTGAAACTTCTGAATATTATTTCTTATGTCTTTGTCTATGAGTGTATCAAATTTGATCAAGATCAGACCACTGCTTCTATAACCCAATATTTTTTTTATTATCAATATTTATCAGGGGTACCTCAGCACGAAACTTAGCTAAAACACTCACAGATGCTTATAGTGCAACTGTGTAAATTTTCAAGAAAATCGGTTCAGCTGTTTCGGAGTCTATAGGTAATAGACACACACACACACACACACAGAGACAAAGTTCCATTTATAAATAAGTTTAGCTAATACGCATCATGGATTATGTACTCTCCTTAATCAACTATCAAAAAAAAAGCCTTGGATTTGGACAGCAGAATGCTAGCAGACATTTGACAAAAGATTTCTGTAGACTCCTGTGGAGTTGAATTCTAGGAGGGGTGTGTTATGGTACTCTCCTATGAGGAATGAACTCTTCCTCTTGCTATATACCTGTGTGACTTCTAAAGACCGGTGAAGACGAGTTACGAGCAACTAGTTTAGCAGTCAATACAGCAGTTAATGAGAGAAGTTACCAACAGCTTCTAGTTAGGCAGTATAATAATACCTTTGGACTTACTTATTTCTATATTAGTTATTATTAACACTTCCTGTGAATATCTTGTTTCTTGTTTATACTAATACACTCTTTTGAGCCTACCTTCTTGTTCCATGTTTTATTTTCGACACAAACTGATCACTACAACTTGGCAGTGAAGTTTTGTCACAACTCAACAACAAATTGGCGAGGTATATCCACAACAATATGAAATTAAAGAATTTTTATAACTCTAGTCTACTATAGTCTATTACTTTATTAATAGAAATTCTGTTACATTTCATATATGTTAGACTAGCAGTATAACCCGGCAATGCTCGGGTGTAATGAAAGCTTTAAAACTAATCCATGGTCCTGAAGCTTAGACTCTGGATGTTGGCATGAAAGACTAAAAAGCAATAGTTGTTTCCAGTTAAAGCAAAACCATAGACTGAAAGAAAAATGAATGGATGTAAGTCAAATTTTGATTTCCTGGTATCGATATCAAATAAGTTTTTTCATCATAAACTGAATTTTGAAGGTTAAATAAGTCCTCTAAGTAAATAGTATCATGGCTGAGACTAAGAACTACAATTATACCTACGTAGAGCCAAACCCGAAGCAAAAACTAAAATAAAAGGGCTGAAAAAATACAGACATACAGGCACATAAACAGACACACACACAAACATCTTGCCTTTTTATATATTATTGATTTTCTGCACTATTGTAAGAACTGCAACCTTGAAACTTCTGAATATCGTTTCTTATGTCTTTGTCTATGAGTGTATCAAATTTGATTAAAATCGGATCATTTCTTCTATCACCCGATTTTTTCAATTATGGATTTTTGATATTTATCAGGGGTACCTTGACACAAAACCTAGCTAAGAACACTTGCAGATGCTTATAGTACAACTGTGTAAATTTTCAAGAAAATTGGTTCAGCCGTTTCAGAGTCTATATGTAATGGACACGCACACACACAGACACACACACAAAGTTCCATTTATAAATAAGTTTAGATTAGATTTAGATTAGATATGCTAGATTATATGAAAGTGTGTAGAGTGTTGTTGTCTCACCATACAACAGAGGTTCCATCAGTGATTATGTCTTGTGCAGCAGTTTTTGGCCAGGCACAACTAATCCCAGGTCTGACAACTACCAGATTCCCATATTCCCCAGATATTGCTCCTTGTAACCTTTTCCTCTTTAATAATCAATGATTCTTGAAACTCACATGATTTCAAGACATCAATAAAATCCAAGAGTATATGACAAAGCAGCTGCTCACTATTCCAAAAAAGAACTTTCTGGAATGCTTCTATCAATGGAAATGATGCTGGATAAAGTGTGTGGCTTCAGAAAAGGTCTACTTTGAAAGAGATTAAATGCTGAATTTATATTTTCTGATCAGAACTTGTATATATTCAAAGTTGTACAGGAACATTTTTTCCAACACAATACATCGCATGCTATGATAAAATACCTACAAACAGAAATTGAATCATTTTAATATGGATGTCTTGCTAAGAAAAAAATGTAGATAAAGAATTCTTTTAATTTTTCTTGGTTTTGTTTACAAAGTACAAAAAGGTTAACAAATGATATATTATTTACACAATTATTCTAATCTATAGCATTCTGTGACATTATTTTTAATGATTTTTTTCTCAGAAAGAATCTGCTGTAAAACAAGTTGGACTCAATATAAATTAAATTTAAAACATTTTCCAAATCTTTTAATCAAGCAGATGAACTTATAACATTTAAAAATAAATCAAGTGGTTGATTTCTTATATCAGAGATAATGGTTGAACTCTACACAAAAAGACGGAGATGTTACTATTTAAATTTCAAGAATAGCATTATCAAAAGTAAATATCATCTGAAAATTAAAAATAAAAAAACTAAAACAAAACATTAGAGTAACAAAAATAGGTAAAAAACAAAAAGAATACCTGAGATCTATTTACACAATTTGGACTGTTGTCCTCATGTTTTTTATATTCCTTGTTTCAGCTGTTGCATACTCTGGCATTCTTCAGGTTGGAATTCTTTATGTTGGAATTTTGAACCAAAGCCTTTATCTTGTTCAATAAAAATGCCAATGTATATTAACTAAAGAAAGCCAGAACAGATAATGGCTGAAACATTATGATAATGGCAATAAAGAGGAGGACAACAGTCCGAACAATGTAAATAGTTACAATGCCTCATCTCAGAAATATAGACCAAACTTAATTGGTTGGTTGGCTGTTTTTGTTGAGCAACAAATCAACAATAGAATTTTTTATTTAGTGATAAAATCTAAATATTTTGTACATAATTTTATTGGTAAATTTTCGTTTTAAGTCCAGTCACTTTTCCCCTTCAAATTTATCCAAAATAGCATTATCTCTGTGCAAATGTATATGCTGAACTCAAATCAAGAGTTAGTTTTTGAAAAAACTTACCTTTTTTTATCTAAATGTCCATAAAAAACGAACTATATCTTGCACTTTTTCTCTCCTGTAACTCTCACGAAGTCATGTAATTAACTGCAGAATGACAGACTGCACATGTGATCGAATTTTGGCAGATTTTTCTTCATTTACTGATACTTCTGACAATGTACTTCCAGCAATTAAAGTTATTTCTACGCTTATTACTCTCAAAACAGGAAGTACTTTGCCAGAAGTTTCAGTAAAGGATGAAATTCAACCAAAATTGCTGCCTACGTAGAACATCATGGATAAAAGTGCGAGATATAGTTAGTTTCTTTTATGGACATTCAAAGCAAAAAAGGTAAGTTTTTTCAATAACTAATTGTTGATTTGAGTTCAGCATATACATTTGCACAGAAATAATGCTATTTCGGATAAATTTGAAGAGGGAAAAGCTGTCGGCACCTAAAACAAAAATTTACCATTTTATTTTTGCAGATAATAAGAGTTTAGTGATGCTAGTGTTACTAATTAACCCATAGATTGAAGGAAAAGAGGTATTCATAGCATTCCCAAGGATATTTGCATGTAATGAACTCTCCTTGAATTGGAACGTATGATTAACAATTCAAAGACATTATCCATTACACCACACACAAATCCAAGCTTAAAACATCTGGGATTTACAAGCTGTCATGCATCTAAGTGCTGGCTGAGCTTGATGATGCTTAACTTAACAGTGATTTTCCAGGAACTAGTATTTCAACATGATATAGCCATATGTCTTAAAAATTGCTTACTGATTTGAACACAACTAGAATGATGACTCTTCTCAAAAATTACCAAAAGCATTTTCTAGATATTCTGAAGAAGCCTATAAAATACATTAGCAAAAATGTTATAGGGACAAAAAAACTAAAATAAAAGTAATTTACATAAATGATTGGTTCATTCACAATGAAATCTAACAAACTGCAGAAACTTTTTGTCAAAAGATGATTTTCAAAACATTAAGAAACATTGAACAGATAAAATTACAACAGTGTCATGAAAGATTATAATAGAATTTAAACTGAAAAATGATTACATTTCATTGAAATTAGCTGAATAGTCACAATTTGTAAGCAGAAATCTGTTTTCCTTCTTCATTCATTTGTTCGTTTAATTTGGAATAGAATAATTTATGATTTGGTTTCACTCAATACCAGAAACCAATATTGTAAAGGAAAAAAATCAGTCAAAAATTAATTGCGCTTCCATCTTTCCCTCATTTCTGATAGCAACAATGATAATAATACATCTTGGGGAGAAAAATTTAAGCTTTAGAACTCGGTTATTAATATTTATTGCCCCAAATTACCAAGTTTGTATCCTGTATTTGTGTTGTGATGGAATGGATATTGGCTTGGAATGATAAATAATAGCCAAGTTCTTCTCCCACTGCCAAGTATGGTTTGAATAGCAAGACAGATTGGGTTCTATAGTCTTGATTGGAAACCAGAAAGTAATGGCAACCTACTGCAGGAAAATCTTCTGCCTAGAAAATCATGTCTCAAAAGTGACATGATTGTTCAAGACTGTATCATGTATGGTAATTAACTGTGCTGAAAACAAAAAATTGTTTGCAAGATATGACTGACTGAACAAAATATGATTTTTCCAGAAAGAAAAGTAAATAGGAACTGGGATATGGAAATAAGTAAAATATTCAATTAGAGAAATGTGAGTTTGTGACCCTGGGCTTCACGCTTTTTCGATCATCATATATATATATAGCAATAAAAAGTCGAGGAGAAGGTTGGTAAATAATTCTCGAGAGTCCTAGTAATATCAGTTAAATATTAACATTAATCCAACAGAGAGCTCACGGTAAATTTAATTTACAGTGCAGATATTCATTTATTTCATCTGTAAATTCAGGTTACATTTAGGGGAATAGCTATTACAGTATGTCAGTTCGTGACACGTATTACCAACTCCAGTCGACTGAATTTACAGAAGTAATAAATGAATGTGTGTTGTGGTGCAGTGGATATCGACTCGAAAGAGAAATCGAGGAGCCGAGTTCGAATTCCCGTTGAACTCCTTGCATTCACTTATGCGCAAATACTCTTGAGAAAGGTATTAATCGGTCTCTTCCCTTCAGTTATGGGTAAAATAATAGGATAAATTGGGTTCTTTAGCCTTGGATGGCAACCAGTCTACTGCAGAAAGCAATGGCAACCTACTGCGGGATAATCTTCTGCCCAGTCAGTCATGTCTCTTTTGAGACATGATTGCCTAAAGTGTGTATCACATATGGCATTTAACTGACTGAATATATATATATATATATATATATATATATATATATATGTGTGTGTGTGTGTGTGTGTGTGTGTTAAAAAATATACATATTATCCTACATCTATGGCACAACTCAAAGTTTCATGCGTTATGCAATCATCAGGTACATAATTCAAACAATGTTCATACATTGAGCACTGTTTTATTAACACCTGAATAATAATAAGATACATATGTGTACCCTCATATGTATATTCATTAATTTACATCACTATATACATATATATATAGTATTTATATTTTGATGTAATTTTCACTATTTCAGCTCCTGTTCTGAATCATTTTCTAAAATTTGAACAAATGACAAAGTATCTTTTGTTCAGATTTTAGAAAAATATTTACACTGAAAACATTTCAGCATCTTCTTATGTGTTTTTTTGTGCTTAGATAGTGGAATTTTAACTGCTGATTTGCATATTTCATATAAATCACAGTATAAAAAAACCCAAAATAACTGAATAACAGAGTGTCATTTCTTTCCTTTGATAACAATCCAGTCTTTCTAAAACATTTTTTAATAATGTGAAAGAATATTCCAGGCACTTACCAAATACTGCATATGCGTGTGTGCACCTGCCATTTTTAATATCAAATGTTAAGAACTCGGATAAGACAAAGACAAAAGATTCTAAAGCAAAAACAAATAACTCTTGCCCCAAGTAGAAATCAGTAGTAAAAAATGGGAATAGATATAAACTGATATTTATAAAATATACAAGACACAAACAGTGTGTGTGTGTGTGTGTGTGAATACTGTCTGAATACTTTTCTGTCTTGTGTACCTAAAATTCTCCACATACACAAATTATAATAGATAGATTTGTGTGTGTGTATGTGCTTGTGTGGGTAGGTGGGTGGGTGGAAAGGGAGGTCACTGTGTATAAATTCAGATTAGTTTAAATGAAATTTTGAGTTGAAAGATAAATCATTGAAATTTTATCTATCTATTCCTTATTAACCTTCTATACTTAATATTTAGCACTGTAACAGCAAAATGAATGTGAAAGAATCTGTTTTATATATATATATATATATATATATATATATATATATATATATATATTTTAATAGTTATTACAATGGTTTATAATTTATAAACCATTGTAACAACTATTACAATATAACGCTCTACGTTTGTATCGAGCACTCTTTATAAAAGTAAATGCATGAACAGCAGGTTAAAAAACCTATGAGTTCCACAACTTTGTTACTATATATATATATATATATATATATATAGTGTTGAATTATGATGATGATTAGTGCCAAGATTGTTGTTTTATCAGTGGTTTACTGGTAAAAAGGATGTGTGCTGTGGTGCAGTGGATATCAGCTCGAAAGAGAAATCAGGAGAGCCAAGTTCAAATTCCAGTTGAATTCCTTGCATTCACTTGCACACAAATAACCCTTGGGAAAGGTATTAATCCATCTCTTCCCTCCAGTTATGTGCTAAATAATATGACAGATTGGGTTCTATAGCCCTGATCAGCAACCAGTCTACCGCAGAGAGCAATGGCAACCTACTGTGAGATAAACTTCTGCCCAGTCAGTCATGTCTCTTTTGAGACATGATTGCCCAAAGTGTGTATCATGTATGGCACTTAACTGACTGGTAAAAAGATATTTTGATAAGCTGATTTTTTGTCATAAAGTGCTCAGTACCAAGATAGAGATCATCACTCCTCAGGGCTTTTTCCAATTTGTAGAAGTGAGGATATCATCATAGTAGCTTCATAAAACTTTGAATTTGGCATGGCTCTGCTCAGTTAATTGGCAAACTTCTCCATATTAATCCTATATATATATATATATATATATGTATGTATGTATATTTAGATAGAGGGAGAGAGAGAGGGTGATTGAAAAGAAACTCTTCATTGTAAAATACTTATCATTTATTTATTAACTATAATTTTGATAAGAAATGGACATGAGAAGAAATCATTTCGCACAAAGTTTTATTCAAAATTTTGTACAGCACTAGATTTTGCTACAAGCTTCTTGAGCCACCCAGGAATCACATCAACTGATTTCGCTAGAAACTCTTGTGGTATGGAAGACATAACTTCTTGTATTTGCCATTCTTATTCTTCCAAAGTCTTGGCTTGGTATAGCAAATTTGCTCCTTTCACTAAACCAAAAGAAAATAGTCACAGAATGTTAAGTAAAGACTTCTGGCTGTCCACCCATGCATAAATTAGGGAGTTACTTTCCAGTCACTCTGTATATCTGGTGAAATAATAAGGAACAAAATGCCACTTTATATGAAATAATAAAGAATTTTTTCCACTTTGCCATACATTTTCTCCAATACTGTCCTTGATATACAAAAATATATATCATTATCATGTGTGTATATATATATATATATATATATATATTTAGTATATCGAGGCAGCAAGTAATTTTCTAAACATATTCTATTAAATATAAGAGACAATGAATGTCTATTATGTTTAATCATGAGCCGTTCTAAACGTCGTATTTTTGCTTTAATTTCAGTTGAAAATAAAGACAAAAATTCTCCAAAATTTGGATAATTATTTATTGGTTTTCTTCTAAGCTTTCGGCTCACATGAGCCATCTTCAGAGAGGTAGTTTAAACTGAAATATTATAAAATCCACGATTTTATTTTGTGTTGACATAAAACTCCGCTTGGCAACGGCAATAGTTACCAAAAATAATAAACGCAGTTCTTAAGTTTGCAATGCGGTTTTATGACATCACACCGTGGGATAGCGCGAAATGACAACAAAATCATGTAGTCAAATGCAATGTAATATGTTATTTCCTGTTTTAAAGTTGATTTTATTGAGTGTTGGTTGTTTTGATTTGATGTATATGGCCTCCAATATCTGCAGGTTCCTCTTACTGTGTGTATGAGTAAGGATCTTCGTATTGTTGACCAAAATCTGTCTGATATTACCTACATGTTTATGTTTTTCAAAGAAATGTTGTTTAATAGTACTCTGATCAGAAAGATGACATGTAAGTCTACGGGAGAGCGTGGTTGTAGTAAAACCAATATATGTACTAGGTTTTTGATTAGTATCAGAGATGCAATCTCTGAATGGGCATGTAAATTGGTACACTACATTGGTTTTTTGTAAAGAATTTAGTTTAGTGCTTGTTGGGTTATTATAGACTATGAGGTCAATTGTTTTAACCTTTTTATATATATATATATATATACACATCATAATGTGGCTACTCTAGCATCTATGCTTCATTTATTCAGCAATGAATTAGAACACTCTCAGCTACTGGGCGCGTATAATGATAATATACATGCTAAAAAGTCTGCCTCCTTCTACCGAGCACCCATAGCTCAGAGGTAGAATCACCAACTGACACCAATTTGGTTGAGTTTCAATCCTGTGTTAAAAAGCAATTGGAGTCTAACCGAACTGATGAGCTGTGATACAGCAAAACAGATCTGTCTGCAGATGACTATATATTTGTTTTTTTTTTCATTTGTAAACGAGCTATTACGCAACCTAGGTTTGTACTATGGGTGGTGTTTTCAGGTGATTTGCAATCACTGATTTTACCATTTACCGTCTTTTCTAAGGACACTCACATAATGCTGGGTTTTTTTTGAATGCTTATGGGGCAGTGAATTTTGAATGTGCAATTTTTAAAATTACAAGAAATTATAACGTTCTTATCCATGGTTGTATGAACCTACAAGTTATTTTTTAGTATGGTTACACTTAGTCAAGCGCGGTCACCCATCTAAGTACTAACCAGGCTCACTTTGATGATCGAACGAGAGTGTATTCAATGTGATATACTGTAAGCATCTGGAAATACCAGGCGCTGTAAGTGTTCAGTGACGGATGTGCATTGTCGTGCAGTGGATGTCGGCTTGGAAATCGAAATTGGTGAGCTGAGTTCGAATTCCAGTTGAGTACACTGCATTCACTTAAGCACTAGTACCCTTGGGAAAGGTATTAATCTGTCACTTCCCTCCAGTTTTGGGTTAAATAACAGGATGGAGCCTGGAGGTAACCCATCTAGTGTTGGTGTCACAATAAAAACACTCTTGGTAGCCTTGGCAAAGCATCAAGTATTCAGCGATTTGACAAGATTATGAATTTCACTACAAATTGCGCCAGGGTTTCAAATGCACAGGGAATACTGGAGGGGGTGTAGTGGGTTCTATCTCAGCCAAGGCCACAAGATGACAACAACACTTAGTCATAATTTCCATTCTTTTATTATATGTTGGCATAAAACATTGCTATGCAATGATAACAGTCACCAAATAGCAGATGCAGGCTGTAAATTTGTAATGCACTACTATGATATCACACTACTTGAGAGACTGAAATGTTAAGACCAGAACAATATGACTAAATGCAATGTAGTGCAATGTGTTGTGACGAGATTGAAATGTGATTTAATTGAGTGTGGGTTAGAAGCCATCTACATTAAATCAAAGCAACCCACACTCAACAAAATCACATAGCATTTAGACATATAGTTCTGTTTGGTCTCTCACATAGTGTTACATCATAGAACTGCATTACAAATTTATGACATGCATCTGCTAATGGGTGACAGTTATTGTTACATATCAATGTTTTATGCCAACACAAAATAATATCATCTTTGATGGTGGATGCCTTTATGTTAATGTCCCTGTAAGCTCTCTAAAGATCTCTCATGTGGGCCAAAAGTTAGAACTAGCATCATAAAAAAAATATCCAAATGTTGGACAATTTTTGTCTTTATTTTCACCGGAAATAAGAGCCAAAATACAATGTTTAGAACGGCTCATAATTAAACATTATAGATATTTATTGTCTGTTATATTTAACAATATATGTTTAAAAATAAATAAATAAATATATATATATATATATATATACATATATATATATATATATACATACACATTATGTATACATATATATAAATATATATATATCTATGCATACTATATATATATATATATATATATATATATATATATATATATATGCACAAAAATCTAGAGTGAGCCAAAACCTACCGCGGTTTCACACGCTTTGTACGTACTTTGTATTGAGCACTTTTTCTTGTGTTTTGGTTCCGTTTGGGTTTTTTTCTTTACTGCAGAGTATTGAATGTTTTGTTCTTGTTCCGCGGGTTTCTTTTTTTTTCTCTCCATTTATCCAGTGTCTTAGTACACTGGATTGTAACGGATTTAGGTTCTGTTTGTTAATGGTTTTTTCGGAGGTTTATTTTAGTATAAATTTACGGCCGGCATACTTACAGAGTCTATGTAGTTATTATTATATATATATATATATATGCATACTTATATATATAATATATATAAATTTGTATAAAATCTTCTGTACAATAAAAACGGAAGCTGAAAATAGTTTGCCTGAAATAAGCCTATACCTCTATTTAACCATGGAATAACATGTCTGTCTTAATTTTTACACACACACATATATATATATATACACGTATACATTTTTACGTGTATTTTTTTAACCACACTTCAACATATGGCTCATTATAAAGATAACAATACCATCATTAAATAAAGTACCTTTCTACATAGGGGGAGGTGGGACATATACTGATTGTGGTTAAAACAAAATAATTAAGATAAAGAACAAATTGGAAACATCAATCAAACAGATCACTTTTATATATTTATAGAATAGCAGAACATGTTAGATTTATAAATATTTCCTATTTGTTCTGTATCATATTGTTCTGAGGGATTCCAATTCATAATTGGTCTATATTTGATCCAAACTTATATATATATATATATATATATATATATATATATATATGTGTGTGTGTGTGTGTGTGTGTGCATGTATGTATATATATGTATACAATATGTGTGTGTAAATATATATATAATGTATATTTGGGAAGCAATCTTTCTTTTAAACATGTTTTATAAAAAAATTTCTGACAAGGCAAATTTTTAAAAAATTTTTTATTTAATTTTTCTAGTATTTGTACATTTTTTTTTACTGGAGATAAGGAATACAAAAATGTTTCATAATTATTAACATTCTCAGCACTTTCAGCCACTTCACTAGCCATTTTCAAGGATTTTAGTTTTCTGATGTTGTTATTTTATCCTCATGTTGTGAATACAATGTAATTTATTTTGTCTGTGAAAAGAAGTGTTCTTAAAAGATGTCACTAGACATTGCTTGAGTACATGTCTATTTATAAAAAAACTTTCAAAACTAAATTTCCACTTTCAAATAATATAAGGTTGATGGTAGGAGAAAACTGTTTGATATATAATGCTTCTGCTATATCAAGATGCTGGTGATATATAAAAAGCAAGGTGATAAATTTATTAGGATGCAAGGTCTTACTCGGAGTGAAAGAAAATTAAATGACTTTAGTGAGGAATCAGGATAACAGAAGGTGGTGATTGACATTGCATTTAAACTTTTAAAGATTGTAGGTGAAAGGAAAGCAAGAAATCAGACATAAATTTTTCTGACAAGAAATCCAAGAAAAGAAAATGTTAGAATAGAATATACTGCTGCATCTAGCTAGTTCAACAGTAAAATGGTGAAACCGAGTTGCCAGCCTAATAGTATCCTTAAAAATATACAGTCAATGCACAAAAAAAATCAAAACAATTGCCATAAAAAATATTTGCAGAAAAGACAGTGAAATCATGTCACATTGGTGAGAAAGTGATTGATTTCCAAATTCCAAGTCATGATATATGACATTCCATACACGTCTTTGAATTTTGTCAAGAATCTTGAAGCATACAGAAAAATCACCAGACCAGATATAGCAGAAATAGTCAATGTGCGGATGAATGGTAAATTTCTAAGACAGATTCTGACAAGAAAATCTTTCTGGCCAACACAATAACCCAACCTTCCTAACAGTAGATGCAGCTATTAATTAAACTAGCAGTATAGCCCAGCATTGCTTGGGTGTAATGAAAGCTTTAAAACTAATCCATGATTCTGGAGCTCAGACTCAGCCTAAAGACTATTTGTGTAAAGTTTGGTGAGAATCGGATAAAAATTGTGGATATGTATAAAGGACATACAGACAGATAAACAGACACACACACAAACATCTTGCCTTTTATATATATTATCAATTTTCTGCACTATTGTAAGAACTGCAACCTTGAAACTTCTGAATATTGTTTCTTATGTCTTTGTCTATGAGTGTATCAAATTTGATTAAAATCAGACTACTCCTTCTATAACCCAATTTTTTCGATTATCAATTTTCGATATTTATCGGGGGTACCTCAACACAAAACCTCGCTAAGAACACTCGCAGAATCTCCAAAGCATTCGACAGGGTCTGGCATGCTGGCCTCTTGTGCAAACTGCGGAGCTACGGGATAACTGGACATCTGTTTGACCTCATCCAGTCATTCCTCTCTAACCGCACATTGAAGGTGGTATTAAATGGGCATGCCTCCCAAAACTACCATACGAACGCGGGTGTCCCTCAAGGTTCTATCCTTGGTCCTACGCTCTTTCTGATCTACATTAATGATCTCCCTGATGCCATTAGATCCCAAGTTGGCATGTATGCCGATGACACAACAATCTACTCTCACATCAATCAAAAACCAGGTGTGGACGACAGAGCGAGCCTCACTGCCATACTTGAAAAGGACCTCCAATTCGTAGTGGCCTGGGGTAGGAAATGGCTAGTAAATTTCAATGCTTCTAAAACGAAGCTGTTATCAACTAACCACCATAGACAATCGCATCTACCTCCAATTAGCATGGGACAGGCTAGCCTCCCAGAGAGTAAAATACTACGCCTCTTTGCCCTTACACTTTCGGCGGACCTCAAATGGAATGACTATATCGAATCCATTGCCAAATCTGCTGCTATGAAAGTCGGCTCTCTGTGCAGGGTCCGGAAGTTTTTTCCACCTGAATCTATTCTGCACATATACAAATCTACCATCCACCCGTGTATTGAATATTGCTGCCATATCTGGTCGGGTGCCCCTGCCACTCTCCTTGGGCTTCTTGACAAAATACAAAGGAGGATCTGTAACGTAGTTGATACTGACTTGGCAGATCGGTTGCAACCACTCTCTCACTGGCATGATGTGGCTTCCCTGTGCCTCTTCTACAAGTACTTTCATGGCTTCTGCTCTAATGAGCTTAGATCACTGGTGCCGCCTAAGCACGAATTTACACGAGATACTAGATTAGCAACTAGGTCCCACCCTTTTACAGTTAAACAGATAAGATGTAACCGTAAATTCTGCTCCAACAGCTTCTTTTCTCACGCTTCCCGCCTGTGGAACTCCCTTCCACAAGTCTGCTTTCCCGACAGCTACAATCTCCAGGTGTTTAAATGTAGGGTCAATAGACACCTTCTATCACCCTAACTCCCAATTATTCTCAGAACACAATCATCTACCCAACCCTCATTCTCGGTATCCTTACCTGCCTATCACCCACCCTCTGACATTTCCTATATTTAATCATCCTTTCTCCACCCTATGTAGCCCCCTGTGCAGTTGTGGCAGTGACATGCCTTGCTCGGGGTGAAACGCTTATAAAAAAAAAAAAAGATGCTTATAGTACAACTGTGTAAATTTTCAAGAAAATTGGTTCAGCCATTTCAGAGTCTATAGATAACACACACACACACACACACACACACACACACACACACACACACATAGACAAAGTTCCATTTATAAATAAGTTTAGATTTAGATTAGATTAGATTAGATGTAGTCATTCCACTTCAATTGGGTTCAGAGCATGAAGCCAAGGAGGCACAGTGTGTTGCTCTCAAGAAGACTAGCGTCATCCATTCTAATGATAGGTAGGAAAGTTTCTCTATGGAAGTTAAAGGAGAGAAGTTTCATTTTGGAGGCATTAAAATTTATGAGTCATTTCCTTCACTATTTCATCACAAATTGGAGGTCCTTCTGAAGGGCAGTAGCCAGGTTTACTTTTTCAGCCTTGGTAGATTTACTATTAAGATTGGAGTAAATTGTGTTGACACCTGCATAGATGTATACTTGGGAACTGATTACATCAGGAAGATCACTGATGAATATCAGAAAAAGTGTAAGATCTAGGATAGAACCTTGAGGAATGGTCATGTTTGTATGAAAGGATCTGAGAGCCTGCCTATTTTAAACAATCTTCATTTCACAATTTAAAAGGAACAATTGGATTAAATCAAACAATTGTTCAGAAATATAGTAGCCATGGAGCTTGCAAAGCCTGACAAATTCTTTTGATTACTGATTATGTATAATCATTCCATTTCATGTCAGCGAGTCTAAGAAGTTGCATAGACTTGCTTTCTTGTAGGTTAATATCATCCATTCTTATGGCAGACATAAAAGGTACTCCTTGTAAATTAAGCAAGATCAGAAGAGCAGTTTTGTTTTGATGACATAAAACCTTACCACTCATTCTTTGCTCCAGCTAACCATTGATTACAGATTCTTTCTTAAAGTAGTTACTGTAGAAGTCAAATAACTTACCTTCTAACATGGCTGCCTCCTCTTGTTTTCAAGTCTGAAAGCAGGCCAGCTAATCTACTTCATTTATAGGGGAGTACATTATTCAGTATGTGCGTTAGTCCACTTTACTATAATGGACCAGCTCAACACATTTTCATGAGTGGATTATAGTCACTATATATATCTCTCCATTAAATCACTCAGTAGGTTCCTTGCATATGAAGTGATTACACCAATCTACTTGCATGTCAAGTCAACTGCAATAAACCAATATTCAATAGTTGCCACTTTTACTTTATATATATATTAAATGTTTATTTATTTTTTTACAGGTTATCAACCTCAGTGGGTTATTTTATGCTAACAAGATTTTTACAATAGATTCAAAAGAATAGAATATGTATTCTTTGTAAGAAATCAGTTTGTAGATCAGGTTTCATTAACATATTTTGGAAAAATGAGTTTTGTTGCAGGTCAGATATATTACTAGTATATGTATTTTTTCTTCATGCTGGTAATAATGTTTGCCTTCAAAAATGTATTGCTGGTAATATTTTCTTCTCCAAAAAAGTATTGTTGGAATTTTCACTATAAAAATCTATTTTCATACTTTCATGGTTAATAGACCCCATTTTGTGGGTTAACTATTTGCTCATAGCTGGAAACCTCACCAGTGCTATCACTTCAGGTGAGGGTAGACTTGGGAACAAAAGCAATTCAATGTTGGTTCCATGCTCCTCAAAACTTCTAAATTAGAAACCGTGCTGCCTGATGCAATTTGTCATCAAACCTAAGACCCGGATGTACTTTATCGTCACACCATAGATGCATCACTGGGGGGGGGGGGGTTTACCTCATTGCAGAGGTGCAGTCAGTGTATTCTGAAAGCCCAGCTGACAGGGCAGTATTTATTTAATCAAGTCACCTCCAAGCAAAGGGATAGTGTCATTTAGATGCACAGAGGTTACTGGAAAGAAGAAAAATTTAAAAGCACTTTAGAAAGAACTGAAAACCCAATTCTAAACAGGAAACAAGGAACAAACTTCTACTCCAGTTCAAAAATACAGGGAAGAGTGAGAACTGGGTGACAGACAAACCTATTTCCTATTGAGAAAAAAAATATATTAAATAAAGTTTCAGAGCTTTGATGGAGATGTTAGAAGTATAAATTTGAAGTAGACCTCAGAAAAAACTGGAAACCCAATTCTAAATAGAAAACAAGAGATAAAGCTCTACTCCAGTTCAAAAGACCAGAGCAGAGTGTGAACAAAATGATAGGCAAACCTACTACTCCTATTAAACATATGTGTAAAAATCCAGAAATTAAAAAAATTAGATTGTGAAATGACAATATAAATTAAGACAAAAGCAAAACTTGTCTTTACCAATACATTTTGTTTTCAGAGCAACATTTTTGATCTTCATAAAGTCTCTCAGGATATTAAACGTATTTGTAAAGAAAAACATTCATTTTGTCTTTATGCACAATCACAATTCCAGTGACTCCTTAAAGTCATAGAAGTCCTGCAGCTCCAGGAGAAGTGGTGTATCTTGGGCAAAATAGCCTGACAGAGGCTAATCCTCTCTAGGCTGGTTTTTAAGTCAGAGTTTTTCCTTCTCCAAGATCAATTGCCACTCAAGGCTATAGAACTCAGTTTGTATTTATTAATATGTATTAAATATAAAATATGTGTCAATGAGTGTAGCAATGTAAAATTTAGAGATATAATGATAAACTGCAAAAAAAAGCTCATTAAAAAAAATCATACAAAGCCAAAATTAAATAAAAAAAAATTCTTTAAACATGTACTTCTATATTTTTATTATTTACACTGTTTAGTCTGTTGCCCTCATCTTTATTGCCATGTTTATGAAGTTTCATCTATTGTACACACCGGCCTTGTTCAGGTGCTAGAATATTTTAAGCAAACCCTTCATTTCAGTTCAAAATTCCTAGCATCTGAAGAAAGTCAGAGTGTACACTAACCGAAACATCATAAACATGTTACAATAAAGATAAAGACAACAATCCAAACAGTGTAAATAATATAAATACTACTTAATCTCAGAAGTATATATAAATTCTATATTTCTACATACATTTCTACATATATTCATATATTCCTATATATTTCTATAAATACATATATATTTCTATATAAAATTCTTGATATCTATACATTTCTATATTTGCCCAACTGGCAGTTTCTTGCCATATACAATCTTCAGACAGGGATAAGACAGTCAATTAAGCTGATATATTTTATTCAATTTCTTATTAACTCTCTTTTCATTGAACATATGTTCAACTGCAGACTTTTTTCAAAAGTAGATAATTTAGCCAATTCTTCAATGAAAAGAAAACAAAACAAGACATTCATTGTTGGCTCAAAAACAGTAACCAATGACAAGCAGACAGCACAACTACAACAATAAAAAGAGAATTTCTTTTCTTCTCCCTGCCCAAAGATTGTGTATAACATGAAACTGCTTATCATGGAATAATGGGGATATGTGTCTGAAGACTCCTTTTTGTTTATTTATTTTCATTACTGGCATTTATAAAAAAAACATTTTTTCACCGAAGTACTATCAATAGTACCTCATCAGGCGATTTATGGTTATAAGAGTTTAGAAGTGATATATATAGAAACTTAAAAACCAAATATTAACTTATCCAGACAATTAAGCAGGAAGTAGATGGAGTTCTAGTGGTTAGACCTGAGTCTAACCCACTAGAACTCCATCTGCTCTCCACTTAATTGTCTGGATAAAGTAAGGTTTCATTTTAAATTTCTATATATATATCATTTCCTAACTCTTATGACCATAAATCACCTGTCTGTTCTGGTATTTACCCATAGCTAGAGGAGAAAAAATTGATTTATCCCTTTCTCAAGGAAATTAGAATTTAACTGAATGTAATAAACTTGACTAGAATTTGAACTCGGCTCTCCAATTTCTCAATAGCGAGCCGCTATCCATTACCCCAGTTTCTATATATTTATATATATTTGGCTCAGTAAATAATTTTAATTACATTGAGTTATCAGACTGGAACCGTTTTTATTATTTAATTTTTAACAATTAATATTAACAGGATCTTCCTCGGCATTTCACTGACATGCAACTTCCTTTAGGGTTTGTTTATATATATATATATATATATATATATATATTTTGCTGAATTGTAATAATATTTAATGCCAAGATTGTTGTTTTATTTCAGTAGTTTCACTGATAAAAGGCATTTTTGGAAGCAGGTTATTTATTTATCAAAAAGTGCTCAATATTAGGGTGGAGTTAGAGTTTTGATAGGTTTAATGCAAAGAATTTGTTGCTTTAACTGATCAGGTTGATGTCAACTTTAAAGTTTCATGAGAACAGTGATACGATGTCAGTACTGGGACTTTTTTCACAAAAAACCTAACCTTGATGAGTGGTAACATCATAATGATGTCTTCACAAATGTTCGAAGTTAGCATGAATCTGCTCAGTTAAAGTGACAAATCCTTTGCATTACGCATACACACACACATATATATATATATATATATATATATATATATATATATATGTTTTTTAAAATTTCCATGCAATACAAGACCAAAAGAGCCACTCAAGATAGAGGGTACTTTGTGGTCTTGTATGAGTAAGAGACAGAGCCTGAAGTCAAGTTCTTGGGGTTATGTAGAAAGATAAAGGTTAACCCTAGACTGTAGGTATTGAAAAAAACATCCTGCCAAGAGTCTGTTCTACAGTTCTTGAAAAGAAGCTGTCTGAATGGAACTTCTTCCTTACTATTTTTTTAAATCATATCACCTCAAGCAAAGCAGTTCACTGCCACTGGTGTGCAGGGGTTTACATAGAAGGAAAGTTATGAAAAAGAGTCACAGGTTATGGGGGTGTCAGGAAGTGGGTAATGTAGAAATCAAATAATTTGCCTTCTAACATGGCAGCCTTCTTTTTGTCCCCTTGAAGTAATCTACTTCATTCAAGGAAAGTAACTATATCCCTTCCAAAAAAGTTATTTGTGCAGGTGGGTTAGTCCACTATACTATAATGAACCTGCCCAACACATTTGCATCAGTGGATTCCATTCACCTACAGTGCAACCCTGATATAAGAGAGATGTCGGGACCGGATAAAGGTTATCTTGTATCCGGGTTTTTCTTATATCAGGGTCATAGATATATCTCTATTAATCACTCAATAAGTTTTCCTTTCATTTGGGGTGACTACACTAATCTACTTATGTGTCAAATCACTTGCTATTAACCAATACCAATAGGTAAGAGAAGGATGACAATACTGATGAGAGTAGAGTGGACAGAAAAAGGAGCATGAGAGAGAGAGAGAGAGAGGATGCAGGTTAGTGAGATAGGAGATGACTACTGACTTTACATTTAAATTCTTGGAGATTGTAGCTGTCAAGGAAGCAAGTAAAGTAAGTAAATGAAAGAGAATTTCATAAGCGGGAAGTGTGAGAAAAGAAGCTGCTAGAATGGTATATGAAGGGAATGGGAGTGGGGGATAACAGAATCAAGCAAGTGTTCTAACAGAAGATGGAAAGTGCGACACAGAGATCCGAAGGCGAATTGGCATGGCAAAGGACGCGTTCCAGAAAATGAGCAAAATACTAACACACAGGAAAATCTCAATAGAAACGAAGAAAAGAGTGCTAGACTGCTACATGATGTCAGTTCTTCAATATGGCAGTGAATGCTGGACAATATCATCGAAAATGAGGACAAAACTGGAGGCGGCCGAAATGTGGTTCTACAGAAGGATGCTACAGATATCGTGGATTGAGCATGCAAGCAACGAGGAGGTGTTGGAAAGAATGGCAACAAAAAGGAAATTGATGCTGAGCATCAGCAAGAGACAACTGAAGTTCCTGGGACATGCAATGAGGAAAGAGAGCCTGGAGAACCTGATACTGACTGGTCAGATAGAAGGAAGGAGAGACAGAGGAAGGCAGCGGATAACATATTTGCAGGGCCTGATCAGGTGGATGACGGAACGGAGGTTGCCAGGAGCAACAGGCTCAAACATACTAAGAGCCACAAGGGATAGGGAGACGTGGAGAACCATGATCGCCTACGTCCTGAAGGGACAGGGCACATAGAAGAAGAAGAAGAAGAAGAAGTGGAACTAAGAAATGTAGAATATCAGAAGGCATACCATGGAAGTAAGGATAAAGCAGCGAGATGCTCACAACATTTCATTTGTGGGAAAGGGGTTGTAGGGTGGAACCTAATTCATCACCCACAAGTCTGCATAGATGCATTTGAACTTTTGAACTCTATCAAGACAGGCAAGTGAGTACTAGGCAGCTCCAACCCAGATCTGGCTCTTGTAAAGATAGACAGTATAGCAGGAGAAGTCAGTTACTGGACTGGTTGTCATATTCTTACTTAAATGTCCAACCACCTCCCTTTCAATGATCTTCACATGAACTCTTAATTTCAGTATATTTATCTAGTTTACACTCTAAATGTGCGTTGTGGCGCAGTGGATATCGGCTCGGAATAAGAAATTGGGGAACCGAGTTCAAATTCCAGTTGAATTCCTTGCATTCACTTACTTGCAAATACCCTTGGGAAAGGTATTAATCCGTCTCTTCCCTCCAGTTATGGGTTAAATAATAGGACAGATTGGGTTCTATAGCCTTGGTTGGCAACCAGTCTACCGCAGAAAGCAATGGCAACCTACTGCGCGATAATCCTCTGCCCAGTCAGTCATGTCTCTTTTGAGACATGATTGCCCAAGCGTGTATCGCGCATGGCACTTAACTGACTGACTGACACTCTAAATCTATTACAATTTTCTAACTCATAAAATCAAGTATTAACTCCCTGTATTTGGAACTCAAAATTTATAAGGCTGGGAGAATGTCATATTCTTACATAAATGTCCAACTACCCGCCTTTCAACATGAACTCTTAATTTCAGTAAATTTGTCTGCCCTTGTCCAGGAACTCTTCAGTTGAAGATAACTGACCCTTGTTTGTTGTTCATTAAAGCCTTACATCTTAAGGTAACTTCGTCTCCACTTATTTCAATTTAATAAACAACATCACAGAAATAGTTGAAAATGATCTTGCAGAAACAGACATGACAAATAACGAAAGACCCTATCCATCAGCTGATACTGAAAATTTCACATCCATCCCAGAACCCCAGATGTACTTAAGCTTTCTACTCAAGAGTGTCACAAACCAGCTCGATATTGTGAATTCACGTATCATCTTATGTACTTGACTAACATAACATAGTATCCTTAAAAAAAAAAAAAGAAATTACATTACTAGTTTACACTCTAAATCTATTAAAATTTTCTAACTCATAAAATCAAAATATTAACTCCCTGTATCAATATTTGGAACTCAAAATTTATAAGGCTGGGAGAATGTCATATTCTTACTTAAATGTCCAACTACCTCCCTTTCAACATGAACTCTTAATTTCAGTAAATTTATCTGCCCTTGTCCAGGAACTCTTCAGTAGAAAATAAGCTATCCTTGTTTGTTGTTCATTAAAGCCTTACATCTTAAGGTAACTTTGTTTCTACTCATTTCACTAGTACAATGATTTGATCATTTTCCCAGCATCTTTAGCAATAGATCAGATATATGAGGTATGGAGAGAGCTTGAGTCCCAAAAGATGTATGTACAGCTATGGATTGGCAACAAGTTTAGGAGAAGAATAAAAAATTAAAACCTGAGGAGGCTTATTTGGAGACCTTGTAGCACACTATATATACCAGTTCTCAGTATTCGGAGAGTGTAGTTCGTTCAGCACAAGCATTCCCCACAATAATCAAATCATATTTGTGAGTAGTCTAGCTGTTCAGTGCTGAGAACTGAACTATTGGTTCCTCATACATCAAAGATGACAGGCGAGTTTTTTTTTTATACACATACACACTTAAATATAATGTATTTGTTGTCCTAAAAAACAGAATTTACATGGCTATATGCAAGAGTACTGTAATATGACTAAGCTACCATAGTTGTCCTTTCCATTTGGGACTTTAATAGATAGCCCAGTCATAATACCAGAAAATGATATCCAATATAATACTTACATAAGATTATTTTTTATTTGAATGTTTCTTTTAAACCAATAAATATTGTAATTTGAAAGCCAGGTTTACATATTTTGAAGCAATCCATCAGTAATAATAAATGTTATATTTGCTGGTCGATATGATATATGATTTACAAATGCATCAAATGGGGATTCATAGCAGGTAATTCATCCTAAACATAGCGTAGATCTCAAATTTCAGCCTCAGACAGAGTCCTTCATGACAATCGCTGTGCATCAGGCATAGGGTAATATTTGGATAGCTTTTATTATAAATGTGCATTTTATATACTGGAAAATATGTTGTGCATATATATATATAAATATAAATCTAAACTTATATAATAAATGGAACTTTGTCTGTGTCTGTGTGTGTCTGTTACCTATAGACTCCAAAATGGCTGAACCGATTTTCTTGAAAATTTACACAATTGTACTATAAATATCTGCGAGTGTTCTTAGCTAGGTTTTGTGTTGAGGTACTCCCGATAAATATCGAAAATCGAAAAAATCAGGTTATAGAAGGAGTGGTCTGATTTTAATCAAATTTGATACACTCATAGACAAAGACATAAGAAATGATATTCAGAAGTTTCAAGGTTGCAGTTCTTACAATAGTGCAGAAAATTGATTATATATATATATATATATATATATCTAAAAGGCAAGATGTTTGTGTGTGTGTCTGTTTATCTGCCTGTATGTCTGTATTTTTTTCAGCCTTTTTATTTTAATTTTTGCTTTGGATTTGGCTCTAAGTAGGTATAATTGTAGTTCTTAGTTTCAGCCATGATACCATTTACTCAGAGGACTTATTTAGCCTTCAAAATTCAGTTCACGACGAAAAAACTTATTTGATATCGATACCAGGAAATCAAAATTTAACTTACATCCATTCATTTTTCTTTCAGTCTATGGTTTCGCTTTAACTGAAAACAACTATTGCTTTTTAGTCTTTCATGCCAACGTCCAAAGAGTTTGAGCTCCAGGATCATGGATTAGTTTTAAAGCTTTCATTACACCCAAGCAATGCCAGGCTATACTGCTAGTATATATATATATATGTGTGTGTGTGTGTGTGTATTATTGTAATCATTTTATTATAAGTAGGTATAATAAAAACATTTTACATTGCTACACAAAAGCTATCATGTTTTAGTACTATTAATTGTACTTCATTAGATGATGGTTGGTCACTGTTGATAGGAATTATTTTTAAGTAAATTTAAAAACAATTTATTACCCATTTTCAAACAGTTAAGGGAGGAGCATAAAGACAGAATTAAGAGTAAGATTAGATTAATTTTCTATTGGTTAACTGATTCTTACCCAAAGGAACATTTCAATTTCTGTTCTTATATGAATCCATAAGTAAATAACTCTTTGTAGTATACATTTAAGGCACACATGCGCAAATATAGACAGACATATGTGGAATAAAAACACATATTTAAAACTTGCAGAGATTTCTACATATATAAATTATTCATGTTTATACAGAGTGCGATTGATAAATTTTCTTCTAAATTTTCTAAATTACTCAAAAATGAAAACAACACCGATATCTCATTTTAACATATATTTACCAAAATTACACAAAAATATCTTGAAATACTAAAGAGTAATTTTTTAAAATAAAACCACCATTGGCTTGAACCACTGCCTCCAGATGACTTTGGAATCTCCTGAAACTCTTCTGGATGGTCTTCTTGTTTAAGTTAGTTAATGCTGCTATAATCTTTGCCTCTATAGCAGACATACTTTCAGATTAATAGTGCACCTCAGCTCAATAGCATTGTCATAGACTGATGCCCAGAAAATGAGTTAAAACTTCTGTCATCATCTTCTATGTACCATGTCCCTTCAGGACGTGGGCGATCATGGCTCTCCACAACATACTTTCTTTTGTAGCTCTTAGTAAGGATTGTCCTTTTTTATCTTTCCCAATGACTCTTCTGATATCTTGTTACACAAGCTCGCTAGTTAGGGTATTTGCTTGCAAAAAAGTGTAGGGGTGGTTGAACCAACTATAGGCCTTTTTATATTAGGGTACCTTGCACCAGATAGAAATCTGTGAACCTCTTTTCTGGAAAAGAATAATTATAGTTGAAGTGTACACACACACGCGCGCGTGCACACACAGAGGGCACAATGGATAAATTGTTGTCTAAATTATGCAAAGAAAAAATGAAAATAAAACTGACATCACATTTTAGCAGATATATTTACTAAAAATTGCACAAAAATATCTTGAAATACTAAATAGTAAATTTATCTAATATAATCACTGTTGGCTTTCACCATGACTTCCAGACAACTTCAGAATCTTCTTCATCTATTTTAGACAATCACCTTGTTTAAATTGGTGAATGCTGATATAATCCTTGTCTTCCATTCATCTTTGGTCTTACAAGGAGTTTTTTCAATCTCTTGCTCAACTGTGCCCCACAAATCCTAACTAAGGGGTTGCAGTTCGGGGAGTTAGGTGGCCAAATGTAAGGAATGTTGTTGTTGGAGAAATTGTCTGACAGCCATGGTTGGATTTTTCCATTTGCCTGAAATGGTTCAGAGACCTGTTGCTTAACCAAGAGTCATTCAGCAGCCACCCTCTTGACTCGTGGCAGCACTACCTCCTCAAGGCACTTGATGTAGGCTTCTGTGTTGTGTCTGAGGCTCCGTGGGAAGATGAATTTAGGTTCATCATCAAAATCATTAGTGATCACTCCAAACACAATAATGTTGACTGAATATATCCTCCAACTTTTTCCTGAATCATCTTCATTATCCTCAGATTGATACACCTTTCTACTGAAATGTTCTTATTGAAACAGATTATAAAAATATCAAGCAGTATAGCCTGGCGTTGCTCAAGTGTAATGAAAGCTTTAAAACTAATCCATGGTCCTGGAGCTCAGACTCTTTGGATGTTGACACGAAAGACTAAAAAGCAATAGTTGTTTCCAGTTAAAGTGAAACCGTAGACTGAAAGAAAAATGAATGGATGTAAGTCAAATTCTCATTTCCTGGTATCGATATCAAATAAGTTTTATTCATCGTAAACTGAATTTTGAAGTCTAAATAAATCCTCTGAGTAAATGGTATCATGGCTGAGACTAAGAACTACAATTATACCTATTTAGAACCAAATCCGAAGCAAAAATTAAAATAATAGGGCTGAAAAAATACAGATATACAGGCAGATAAACAGACACACACAAATATCTTGCTTTTTATATACTTATATTATCGATTTTCTGCACTATTGTAAGAACTGCAACCTTGAAACTTCTGAATATCATTTCTTATGTCTTTGTCTATGAGTGTATCAAATTTGATTAAAATCGGACCACTCCTTCTATAACCCGATTTTTTTGATGATCAATATTTATCGGGGGTACCTTGAAACAAAACCTAGCTAAGAGCACTCGCAGACGCTTATAGTACAACTGTGTAAATTTTCAAGAAAATCGGTTTTGCTGTTTCAGAGTCTATAGATAATGGCCACACATACACAGAGACACAGACAAAGTTTCATTTATAAATAAGTTTAGATCAAGCAGTACAATATGCAGTTTTCAAATTTCTGGCAGAGTGAATATGTTGTGCGTGTGTGCGTAAGTTTCTGAGAATGGATATATATGTGAATTTATAAGAGAATATGTGCGTGAATTTATGACAGTGGATGTGTGTGCAAATTTATGCATGTGAATATATGTGTAAATTTTATGAATGTCAATGTCAATGTCTATGAAAGTGGATGTGTGTGTAATTTTATGCATATTAATATATGTGTGTAAATTGTATGAATGTAAATGAGTATGAGAGTGGATGTGTGTGCAAATTTACACATGTGAATATGTGTGTAAATTTTATGAATGTCAATGAATATGTCAATTTATGAATGCAAATATAAGTTTGAATTTATGAGAATGAATATGTGTATGGATTTATGTAAGTGATTATGTCTGAGTGAATATGTGTGAATTCATGGGAGCAGATGTATACATATGTGCAGTTGTGTGCATTAAATCGAGTATAAAATATGAAATGTATATAACATTTTAAAAGAAAAAAATGATATTTTGGGAAAATAGAAAGGGTATAAATAGTAGAGTGAAAATATGTCATCAATTGTGTGTGTATAAGGATTAACCTGCCTGAATGAGCATACGTAAGTATAGATAATGAACCAGGATGAATAGGTGAAATTCTTGAAAAAAAAAACAAAAAAAACAATTGACGCTGGAGCTGAGGAGGAGAAAATGCGACAGAGAAATCATCTCACTGTAGTTTAGTAAAGTGTTAGAAGTATTGAGTGTTTAGGGTTGGGCAAATGTGTCTAGAGATGCGGTAGGGACAATGTTAATAATCAACAGACATGAAGAAGAGAGGAATTTATGAAAGAGAGAAAAGTTGGTCGTCCATACAACTGATATAAATAATAACCAGTCAAAACTTGAAAATGCATCTAAAAAATATTTGAGAGACTTCAAGTCTGACACAAGGACAATAAAAAACAATTGACTCATTTACGGAATTGTAATTCATCAATAAAATAACTGTTTTTAGATTACTCACTATTTCAGTGCACCATACTCATTTAAAATAGCGTTTGACCTACTGTTCTGGTCAGCAAGAGAAGCAGCATACGATTCCTGGAGTGTCCTGGGTATGACAATAAACAACATCTGGGTCCTGGTTTTGATGATAAACTGCATTTAGCAGCAAGGCCTCTAATTGTGAAGTTCTGAGAAGCATGAAACCTCCTCTTAATTGCTGTTGTTCCCAGGGTGGTAGCATCTGTTAGGATCCAAGCTTTGGGCAAATAGTTAACCCCCAGACTGGGGTCAATCATTATGAAAGTATAAAAAAAAAATTTTGTAGTGGAAATTCCAGCAATACTTTTTTGGAGAAGAAAATATTACCAGAAATATATTTATGAAGAAAAAATATTACCAACAATATATTTAAAAAAAAAAGAAAAACATATTAGCAGAAATATATTTTTAAAGAAAAAATATATATATACCAGTCATAAATCTGATTCTCAACAAAACCCTCTTTACAAAAATTTGTCATGAAACCTCATCTACAAACTGATTTCTTACAAAGAATTCATATACTATTCATACAAATCTATTATAAAAATCTTGTCAGCATTAAATAGCCTATTGAGGTTGACAAACCATAAAACAAAACAAACCATTCTTGGAGAGTTTATAGCTTACTAAATGTTATATACATATTAAGTAAATATATAACCAATTTATAATAATCTTCCCCTTAAGATATTTTAACAACCATCTAACTTTACTCAAATATATCACTGGCCAACAAAATCTTTCTAGGGACCTCATTTAGAGTATTACTAAACGTAAGATAATGGTCGTATTAGCTGTTTCCTTATAAGGAAACAGTTAGCATTCATTTACAGAGCAGCTGGTGCTAATCAAGTTACATTTTTATTCTTTGCCTGGTCATCAGAATGGGTTCAGAGTGTAGTATCTGTTCTTCTCATCACTAACAGTAGTATTAGCTGTTTCTGTATAAGGAAACATTAGGTATTTATTGGCCAAGCAGCCATTATTACTCAAGTTACACATTTCTTCATTCCCTGGCAATTGGACTAGATTCAAAGTGTAGGGTTTCTTCTCCTCAACTCAGAAGGTAATATTAGCCAAGTCATTTCTTTTTAAGTTAACATATGACATTCACTGACCAAGTAGTCAGTGCTGCTTTTGGTTGAAAAAAATCTTTGTCTTTAAAAATTTTTTTTTCAGATTACTTTATATTTGAAGAAGTGTAGAACATTTATATCTTGTTCATGTTAACTCATTTCAGTTACAAGTGCTATACATTTTGGTTGTTGCTACTGTTGAAAGTCTTTAAGTGATGTGGTTTCTGCCCTCTCAGATAGTTATTTTTTGTGATTATGATTTTGAAGAATGATGGTTCTTGCTGAGATCTACACTCTTCATTCTCTCAATGAATTTTAAACATGTTTAGGCCTAATCCACTTCTGTGAGGCATCTAATGTAGTATAAATTAATTTATAATGAGTAAGTTTTGAACCAATCTGAATATATCAAATTGTCAGCAAAAATGAGATGAAGTGGAAATAAACAGAGAGGAAGTAAAAATTGAATGATGCATGAAAATTTCAACCAAGGACTTCAACGTTACCATAACAAATTCTATTGCAGGGTTTCCAGATTTGGTTGCAAGTAATGAATTGGATTACATTTGATAACTGAATTACTTTTGAATATAGCCACAAATTTACATGTAGAGAATTTAAAAAATGAGCCACACCATGCTTTTAAATGTAGCACAAATCTGGCAAATCTTACTTGAGAATGCATGAAGATGAATTAAACTTGAATAAGAATCTCTGTTAGTATTATCTATTTCCAGTTAAAATATTATGATGATCACTTTTTTTATATGAAATTATATTAGTATTATCTATTTACAGTTAAAATATTATGATGATCACTTACTTTCTTTGGATATGAAATTATATTAGTATTATCATTATACTACTATTAGTATTATCTATTTACAGTTAAAATATTATGATGATCCTCTACTTTCTTTTTGAGGTGACATAAAGTTGTTTAAGTCAACGGTTTGTCTTGTGTGAACTCTTTAATACTATTTGTTGAGTATGTTTCTCTTAGATTAACTGTATATTCTTAGTATAGATTTTTTTCCACTATTTGTCACATTCTTTCAGGACATTTGCAATAAGGGCTCTCCACAACTTACAACTCCGAGCTGTTTTTCTCCCTTATCTAAGCACTTCCATTACAACATCCATTCACATAAGCTTCTCAGAGAAGTGATTTGCCGTCTTTCCTTATCTCTCTTGCCCTAAATACACCTTGTGAAGATTAAGATTTCAAAGCCTCATTATGGGTCCAACAAATTTCAGAATGTTTTCTTCCTGTTGTCATTTTCTTTAAAACTTCCTTGTTTAGTTGTTTCGTCCATTAATTTCTCAGTATCCTTTTGTAGAACCACATTTCTGTAGCCTCTATTTTTTCCAGACTATATTTTTAATAGATACCCTTTATCACAATATAGACTCTCTTGATAAGATTACAGACTATATTTAGGAAAGATTATAATAATATAAACTATAATAGTAGATACTAACTTTATATTACTGTAAATTTGAACATACTAACTTTAGTATAGACTACTTTATATTACTATAGATGTAGTCTTTTCTACAAGTATTTTCATGGCAACTGCTTTGATAATCATTTTTCCCTGGTTCCCTGACTACATGTATTTATGTGTTCTACTAAATTAGACTCCAGATTCCACCATTTTACATTGAAATATTTAAATGTAACTGCTTCTTCTACTTTAACAGTATCTTTTCTCACATTTCCTATTTATTGGCTTTCCTGATACCTACAATCTTCAAAAGTTTAAATGCAAAGTTAATTGCTATCTCCTATCTCCTTGATTTCCACCCTCCTCTTATCCTTTCTTTGACATTCCCTGTATCTTGTTTTTTCTCTCTTACTGCAACCCTCTGTGCTCCAGTAGTGGTTCTGCCATGCTTGGGTGAAATGACTAGAAAAAAAAAGAAAAATCCTCTTTATAATAGTACTAGCAGTATAGCCTGCCATTGCTCAGGTGTAATGAAAGCTTTAAAACTCATCCATGGTCCTGGCGCTCAGACTCTTTGGACATTGGCACGAAAGACTAAAAAGCAATAGTTGTTTCCAGTTAAAGCAAAACCATAGACTGAAAGAAAAATGAATGGATGTAAGTCAAATTTTGATTTCCTGCTATCGATATCAAATAACTTTTTTTTGTTATAAACTGAATTTTGAAGGCTAAATAAGTCTTCTGAGTAAATGGTATCATGGCTTTGACTAAGAACTACGATTATACCTACTTAGAGCCAAACCTGAAGCAAAAACCAAAATAAAAGGGCTGAAAAAAATACAGACATACAGGCAAATAAGTAGACACGCACACAAACATCTTGCCTTCTATATATATATCTATATATATATATATTATCAATTTTCTGCACTATTGTAAGAACTGCAACATTGAAACTTCTGAATATCATTTCTTATGTCTTTGTCTATGAGTGTATCAAATTTGATTAAAATTGGACCACTCCTTCTATAACCCGATTTTTTCGATTATCGATTTTTGATATTTATCGGGGGTACCTTGACACAAAACCTAACTAAGAACACTTGCAGATGCTTATAGTAAAACTGTAAATTTTCAAGAAAATTGGTTCAGCCATTTTGGAGTCTGTATGTAACGGAGACACATACACACAGAGACAAAGTTCCATTCATAAATAAGTTTAGATTTAGATTAGATAGATATATATATATAAAACCAAGCATAGAGTAGGTAATTATTATGCTTAAACACATTAAAACTACTACAAAATTGTACATTTTGTTTAGACATTGAAAGAACAATGTCTCATCACGTAGTTAACAATGATGGTAGTTTCATCATTGTGAACTACCTGAAGAAACATTGTTCTTTAAATGTTGAAATAAAATGTACCATCATTTTTTAAAATTGCCTTCAGTACATCCTATATATATTTTTCTCTGTTCATTTGTATCTTTGACTTCTGTCTTGTAAATAACTCCTTCAGTTTTACAAATTCTTTCAAGTGGACATTTGCCTTTATTTCTGCAGTTACATTTTTCATTAATGATATTTTGCTGTATGATATTTTTAAAATTCTTGCTGTTTTGTCTCTTTATGTAATTTTTTAAATTGCAGGTACAGCTGTAACTTAATTTAACTGTATTTCTATTAAGTATCTTGTGTAATTCTGAGGTTTTAGGAAAGTGTTTATTAATCAACTCAAAAAATATTTGCCCTATTTTGGACTTTACTTCAAAATTAAAAAGTGGGTTAAAACAATATTTCATTTGCTTATTTATTTGAAGCATATATTTTAATTTATTGTTATGACCATTTTCATTTAAAGCATTTTCATAACCTTTTTTCCTTTCATTAAAAATTGTTTTATAAGAGGAATTTTTAGACAACTTGTATTCTACAGTTTGATTATATTTGCAGGATGATCAGATCCAGTGTTCACACATCTCAAATTTGTGTTGGGTTACATATATGGGGAGACACTACTAATTTGCAGATTAAATTCTACATCTGAATATTGGACAAGCTTTTTATTCATTCTGACCTCTATTTTAGAATCTAGGTTCTTGAAGAGTTCAAAACTATTTTTCTTATTTTATCATTTACTCTTCTGTTGTCTGGCACTATCATAGAACGACTATATAGAATCGATCGCTAAATCTGCTGCTAAGAAGGTCGTTTCTCTGTGCAGGGCCAGGAAGTTTTTCCCGTCTGAAACAATCCTGCATATATACAAATCTACCATCCGCCCGAGCATTGAATACTGCTGCCATATCTGGTTGGGTGCTCCTGCTATCCGCCTAGGGGTCCTTGACAAAATATAACGGAGAATCTGTAATGGGATTGATCCCAACTTGGTGGCTTGGATACAGTCACTTTCTCACTGGCACAATGTAGCTTCCTTGTGTCTTTTCTACAAATACTTTCATGGCTTCTGCTCAGATGAACTCAGCTCATACTTTCATACATGAATTTGCTCAAGCCACAATATTAGCAATTAGGTCCTACCCATTTACTGTGAAATCAATAAATTGTAAACGCAAATTTGACTCCAGTGGCTTCTTCTCTCGCACTTCCTGCCTGTGGAATTCACTTCCATTTACTTGCTTTCCTGACAGTTACAATCTTCAAGAATTCAAATGTAAAGTCAATAGTTATCTCCTATCTCAGTAACTTGCATCCCCTCTCTCTCTCTCTCTCTCTCATGCTCCTTTCTCCATCCACTCCACTCTTATCAGTATTCTCATCCTTCTTTTACCCACTTCCTGATACCCCCTGCAACCTGTCACTCTTTCTCATAACTTACCTCTTATATAACTCCCAGCTCAAAAGTGGCAGTAAAATGCCTTGCTTGGGGCAACATGATTATAAAAAAAAAGACATAAATTTACTGCTGATGATCTAGTAATTGAAGCACTTTCTAAACATGTTCTTAGTAAATTGTTTTCTATTTTCATTAGAATAGTATTTTCAAAATTGTTCGTCAGTGTTGTTACAGTGAGCAACTAAGGTGTTTGTTTTTTAAATTACTTGTGGTTTTAGTATTTGCCTATATTTTTGAAATAAGGTAGTATTTACACTACTTGGATTGTTGTCCTAATCTTTGTTGCTATTTGCACAATGTTTTGGCCATATATACTCTGGCCTTCTTGGAATGGAGATGATATACCCCAGTAGTTGTAATAAAGGGTTGTGTTTGAAATTCCTAGCACCTGAAGATGGCCAGAGCATACAACGGCCAAAACATCATACAAATGGCAATAAAGATGAGGACAATAGTCCAAATAATGTAAATATTCTACTTGTGGTTTTGCCTATCTATTCCTAGTGACAATCATTATAAGTGATATATAAAAATTTACATATTATTTACAGGGGATATAGAAAAAATTACATACAATTTTTCCATAAACTTGCAGTCATGCATTTGTAGAAATCTTTGCTGTACATTTGAAAATAATAAAAGCGTAGGAGAAACAATTCTTATAAAACAACTGAAGATACCAAAAGGCTAAAACCAAAGTTGCATAAACAACAAACTTACAAATGAAAAATACTCAAAAGCTCTACAATATATATGTATTGAGAACTTTTTAATACAACTGTATATGAGTATAATTTAATTATGACCTAAAACTAGTGAACAATAATTATGGTATGAACCATGAAATAGTAGTAAATAAAAATAAAATATAAATAAATGGTTTCAACTCTTTTATACCATTAAATCCATGTTATATGTATAAGGTGATCACAGATTTCCACATTACTTAACTATAGTGTAATAATGTTACCTACTTACAGGAAGTAATATCTGATACTGTATAAGAAAATCTCATATCGTTGGCCTTAAAGGGTACATAAGCACTTCTCCAAAATAAACAATGTGACAAATTGATCAAACTTCAGGACAAGTTCAGACATTGATACAATTGGATGTCTGCACACATGTGTCTGGACATTTGTTATAGTCAAATTATTGATGGCAAGTTTTATATGAAGAAACAACACTTTATAGCTAAGCAGTGCCTAAGGCACAAATATTACATTTCCCTTCTTTTTATATATATATTTATATATATAAATATATATACACTGCTAAGTATATATATATACACACACACACATATATATAGAGATATGTATATATACATACATAGATGCATACATATACATAGATATACATAGGTGCATAGATATACATATATATATACAGATATATATATATATATATATATATATGCATACATATATATATATGCATACATATATATATATGCATACATATATATATGCATACATATATATATGCATACATATATATATATGCATACATATATATATATGCATATATATATATATGCATACATATATATATATGCATACATATATATATATGCATACATATATATATATGCATACATATATATATGCATACATATATATATATGCATACATATATATATATATGCATACATATATATATATATGCATATATATATACAGATATATATATGTATACATATATACAGATATATATATGTATACATAGATATATATATATATATATATACACAGATATATACATACATAAATATATATGCATACATATACATAGATATATATATATGCATACTTATACATAGATATATATATATGCAGACTTATACATAGATATATATATATGCAGACTTATACATAGATATATATATATGCAGACTTATACATAGATATATATATATGCAGACTTATACATAGATATATATATATGCAGACTTATACATAGATATATATATGTGCAGACTTATACATAGATATATATGCATACTTATACATAGATATATATATATGCATACATATCCATAGATATATATATACATATATATATGCATACATATCCATAGATATATATATACATATATATATGCATACATATCCATAGATATATATATACATATATATATGCATACATATCCATAGATATATATATACATATATATATGCATACATATCCATAGATATATATATACATATATATATGCATACATATCCATAGATATATATATACATATATATATGCATACATATCCATATATATATATATATATATATATATATATAGATGTGTCTTGTGGAGCAGTGGATATTGACTGAAACGAGAAATTGGAGAGCCGAGTTTGAATCCCAGTTGAATTTATTGCGTTCACATACACCCAAAAACTCTTGGGAAAGGTATGAATCCATCTCCTCTTCCTCCAGCTATGGGTAAAATATCAGGACAGATTAGATTCTATAGCCTTGGTAATGGTAAGCTACTATGGTAAAATTTTCTGCCGAATCAGTCATGTCTATTTGAACGATGATTGCCCAAGTGTGTATCACGTATAGCACTTAACTGACTGATATATTTAAATAAATTACTAGTAGTACAAAACCGTAAAGGCCAGATCCTGCACATATATAAATTTACCATCCGCCCGTATAATGAATACTGCTGCCACATCTGGTCGGGTGCCCCTGCTATTCTCCATGTTGTTCTTGACAAAATACAAGGGAGAATCTGTAATGTGATCAATACCGACTTGGCAGACCGGCTGCAGTCTCTCTCTCACCAGCATGACATGGCTTCCCTGTGTCTCTTCTATAAATACTTTCACGGCTTCTGCTCTGAAGAACTTAGATCACTGGTGCCTCCTAGGTACAAAACCGATAAAATGTCTGATCTGGTGGATCGACTGCAGCCACTTCCCCACCAACGAAATGTGGCCTCCCTTTGTCTGTTCTATAAATACTTTCATGGCTTCTGCTCAGACGAACTTAAGTCATTGGTGCCTCCTCAACAGGTGTTTACTCGTGCAACCAGACTGGCAACTGGGTCCCACCCATTCACAGTTAGGTTAGCCAAATGCAGACGACAATTCTACTCCTGCAGCTTCTTCTCTCGCACTTCTCGCCTGTGGAACTCGCTTCTGTATTCTTGCTTTCCTGATGGCTACAACCTCCAGAAATTTAAATGCAATGTCAATACTCATCTATTAACCACTGGACTCTAGCTCTCTCCCCACCCCCATATATCCTTCCCTTTCTCTCCGCCCATGTATCTGTCATTGCACCTGCATTCTCAGCTTTCTATTGGTCCTTTCTAACTAGTTTGTACTCCTCACTCTCTTCTAATTAATCTTTTTACAGTTATGTAGCCCCCCCCCCTCCACACATCAGTGGCATTTCCGCCTTGCTCAGGGTGAAATGATTAAAAAAAACAAAACTCCCTGCCTGTGGAATTCCCTTACACATACTTGCTTTCCCAACAGCTACAATCTCCAGGAGTTTAAATGTAAGGTCAATAGTCACCTCCTAAGACACTAACTCGCATCCATTCTCTCAAACACTCTTCTCATCTACTAAACTCTCATCCTTGCTATCCTTACCTGTTTGTCACCCTCGTTCTGACATTTCCTATATCTAACCACTCTTTCTCATCACTTTCCCCTATGTAACCCCCTGCGCAATAGTGGCAGTGGAATGCTTTGCTCGGGGTGAAATGATTAAAAAAAAAAATTCTTCCAGACATTGTTGAAGAAAACAAGATAAACAATAAAAAAAAAACAAAGAAAGAATGTTCAACTAGTTTCAATCCCAACCTCTTCCGGGTCATCTGGGAAATGTATTTCGTTTTTAAAAATGAAAATGAAAATGTATAAGAGACAAAAAAAAATAGACAGCAAAAAGGGAGGAAGAGGAAAAGATAGACATACATACATACATACATACATATGCAGGTAGTTATACATACATATATTGTTGTTGCATGAGCAACTATATATGAAGGACTTTGCAGTGCTTAACCTGTAGGATTAAGCAGCATGCCTCATTTAAAGTTCTTAATCCGGATGCCCATATGAGCCAGCTGCTGAATACTTCCTGGTCAGCTATTATTCAACATTTGATAAATAGCAGAGATTGTGTGACCGACTTTAGTGCAAACTGGTTTTCTGTTCTGTCAGGCTTGTACTTGTCATTTCATTAGCAGGCATTGGAGTCACTGTATATTAGGTTCAGGAGGCCATCTCTCTGTAAACAGAGAGATTGCCTCCTTGGACTTCATATTATCAATGTCTAATAAAAGAGGAAAAATAATTCCCTCAATATTTTTTTTTCCTTTTCCTCTCATTTCATTGTCTGTTATATATTTTCATCTTCATTTTTAACTTTTTAAAAATGAAATAAATTTCCCAGATGACACTGAAGAGGTTAGAATTGAAACTGGATGATCGTTCTTTCTTCATTTTTTTATTTTTTATTGTCCATCTTGTTGAATACTATAAATTTTAATTGTTGTTATCTATTAAGCACTCTTTTAATACCAATAGCACACAATGTTGGTAACTTATATATCTATTTTAAAATTAGAATAACTGTAATTGTTTGTACCAATCTTCTTCTCAACTTCAAAGTTTTATGGCAACATTCATTTGTCAAGGGTGCATTGAAATATATATTCATGATTTTTATGAATTCCACATAGTTTTTACATTTTCATTTTTGAGTACTTTTAGTTGCATTATAAACACATGCATGTTCATGAGTTTTCCATTTTCTTACATGTTCGTTTATGAACTTAATGTTTTTTCAATTATAAAGCTTTTATATATATGTTGCAGTATGTTACATTAACAGTTAAGTAATAAAGTAAATATTCATTAAAGTGGCAGCATCAAGCCATAATCTCATTCCTCTTATTTAATAACTTACTTTGATTATTAAAAGTTATTATCAATAATTTATCTCTCTCTCTCTCTCTCTATATATATATATATATATAAAAATTATATATATATAGTGTATGGGTAGGTATTTGAAGGCTATCACAATATGTTTAGTATAATAAAGGAAGGTAAAGAAGGTGTTGGGTATTACTTATTTATTATTCATTAATATTTCAAGATCAGAATTTAAAGGCACGGTCCAACAGTGGATGACGTGAAACCAAGCTCTCCTATCATTTTGAAGATGAGATTCTGATCTCGAAATATTAATAAATAATAAACAGGTAATACCCAACACCTTCTTTACCTTCCTTTATTATATTAAACGCATTGTGATAGCTTTCAAATGCCTACCTATACACCTTATATACACAATGCTTCAAGCAAATTACAAAACTCTCCATATATATATATATATATATATATATATATATATATAATTTGTTTTTTATTTTAGATTAATATAGTTTACATTGCAATGCAGAAATTTCTGTGTTTCAAGACTTTTATCTCGTCATCAGGTAATGTTAGTTCATTGTTGTAAAAATAATTTTCATTTGAATATAAGAAATAAAACTTTTTTATTTATGGTTGTGGGTAGACAGAAAAATTTGTGTGTGTTCAATTTAACTAATTTGAATAGAGATCCACTTTAAATTTTAAAAAAATCTTATATTTTGGGGGAATACATGATTTTGTGTGTGTGTATATATATATATATACACACACACAGATAGTAAGAGAGAGTTTATACACACTATATACTCAAAATTAAGTCATTACAATACAAGCAAAACAAATAATATTAGATTAAACAGTTTTCTCCATATGATATATATATTGAAGTGAATATAAAAAATCAATTTGCTAAGTTTAATCTAATTCTTACTACATAATTCAAACCTCAAAAATCAACCCTATGAGCTTGTTTATGAATTCTAATGTCTTTTGGGAGATTGTATCTCCAATACTAATAATCGATAAACAACATTAATTCTTTCGTTACATTAAGAAAAAAATTATTAAAGAGCAATACCAATAAAAGAAGAGAAATTAATAAGACATAAAGTAATGAATGACATTAGATATAAATTTTTGAAGATCAAACTTGACTGGAAAGCAAGACACTAGAGAGTTCCACAAGTGAGAAGAGTGAGAAAAGAAACTGTTAGCCTAGAACTTAGCGTTATATCCAGCTATTTCAACTTTAAAATGATGGTACTTTATTGCCAATATATATATGAAACGGATATTTGACTGTATCTTCTCACACAGACATACACACACACACACACACACACACACATATATATATATATATATATATATATACATATTTTTTTTTTCTTGAATAGAATGTATCCGTAGAGGAGACAGAAAAATCAATAAAAATATCAATTTACACCCCTTTTTTTCCTTATCTCACATTTCCTGAAAGAATTACTACTTTCCCAAGTCAACATACGCAACTATAAATGTGTTGAAAAATCAAAAGAAAAATGTTAAATCTATCAACGTGTGTCTTTGAAGATATACAGCACTGATTTCCATCTTATAACAATTTAATCACAGTCTTTATTAAAAAAAAAAACTCTTGAATATTACTTGTTCACTTTACTTTTTGCCAGACATTCAATTAGGACACATTGTACCCTCCTCGTACTTTCACTGACCTTTCAACCACTTGATAAACGTTCATGGGCATTCTCAAATTGAAAAACCTTGAGAAACCAGTGACATCTTCACTATTGTATAAAAATGTGTGCAATGAAATAAATCCTACATTGCCTTGCTAATGTCCATTCTCAGAAGACAAAATTTGTTGAATAAAAATAGTTTTCCTCTTGTCTCATTTTATTCAATTATATATATATATAATTTTTTAAATTATATTTTCTTTTTGTCTTGTTTAAAATTTTTGTCTTTGTGATTAATTTTTGTGAATCTTTTTTGTATTTTTGTGATATTTTTTCTTTGTGAATCTTTGTTAATTATTATTTTTAACTGTTAAATTTTATTTGTTATTGCTAGGTATTTGTTCTGTAATTATATTTTACTAAAAAAGCTCTTTTTCTTAATTTTATGTGTATTTCTTTATTTTGGTTATTTTTAGTTTTGTGCATATTGTGTGTATATTATTGTGTGCATATATGGCCTCTTATAGGTGTGTGTTAGTGTGTGTTTATTTTGTGTGCAGTTATATCCATTCACTTGTTTGTTTTTGAATGTTATATTTTTCCTTTAAGATTTTGTATATGTGTGATTTCAAGTATGTGTTCTTTATTTTTGGGACATTTCCAGTATCTGTTGCCTCAATATTTAACTATATACACCTCTACCCTTCACTTATTTCTCATCTGTACTAACCTTAATTTATTTTAATAGAATATTAAAAAATTTAGTTCATGAAACTATTTGATTTTTTGCATTTGAAGAAGCAGTTTGTAATTTTTACAACTGCCAAAATAAATTCTGAATTTATAACAATTTAAATATGTGTTGAGTTTTCTTCTTTATATATCATATTGCTCTGAATAATATCCACTGAACTCTCTATTTTTATCTATTTAACATTTCATATTAATTAGATGAATTTTTAGTAGTATCCTCTTCATTTTTATGGGCTTTTTATTTTTTCCTCTTTCTCTTTCTTTCGCTCATTCAATAATGAATTAGAGCACTCTGGTTATTGGGCGTGTATAATAATAATATACGCACTAAAATGTCTGTCTTCTTCTACCAAGCGCCCATAGCTCAGAGGTAGAATCGCCGACTGATGCCAATTCGGTTGGGTTTCAATGCCGGGTTAAAAGAAATCGGAGTCTAAACATACTGATGAGCTGTAATACAGCGAAACAGATCTGTCTGCGGATGACTATTAATGCTTTCACACCCTGATTGAGCACTCTGGAAGAATGGGAGACTTTGAAAAACAGTAGCTACTCTGACATGTACGCATCGCTCATTCAATAATGAATTAGAGCATTCTGGCTAGTGGGTGTGTATAATAATAATATACGCGCTAAAAAGTCTGTTTTCTTCTACTGAGCGCCCATAGCCCAGAGGTAGAATCACCGACTGACACCAATTTGGTCAGATTTCAATCCTGGGTTAAAATCAATCGGAGTCTAACCGTACTGATGAGCAAAACAAAAGAGATCTGTTTGCGGATGACTATATATATATATATATATATCAGCATGCAGTGTGGGTATAGAAGAATCCAAAGGAGTATCCTGTACATACAGTGGTAGGATAACTCTCTAAGAGAGCTCTAAATGTATATGCTTATAAATACATATAGAGCAAATATAAGAAAAATTAACACCGACATGTTATTTCATGGTGAATCAGAAGTATGAGCCTATTTCAGGTGAACCATCGTCAGCTTCCGTCTTTATTTTACAAAGGATTTTACATGAATCTATTTCATTAATTTGTGTAAAATCCTTTGTAAAATAAAGACAGAAGCTGACAATGGTTTGCCTGAAATAGGTTTAAACTTCTGATTCACCATGAAATAATGTGTCAGTCTTAATTTTTCTTATATATATATATATATATATATATATATATATATATATATTGATATATATGTATTATGTAAACAAAAGCAGACATATACATGCCCACAAAGTATTCACACACATCAATATAAACAAGCAAATATAAATTCAATTTCTAATAGTAATCTTCCAACATTAATAACAACAACTGGTAGCAGACAATATACATCCTCTCAGTTGCTTAAAGTTAAACATAGAGTTTTACAGTTTTTGCATGTATCTGTAATGTGAGATTTGGAGTGTATCACATAGGTGCAAGTTGATATTGGAATGGAGAGAGAGGTAAACAAAACAATGTCACGACTGGAAATTTTTTCTTTCTTTCCTGAGGAAAAATAACATTTGTTTTTCTTTTTTTTTTTTTGGTATTTTTATTATTGAAAGAAAGGAAATAGATTTTCAAATACATCATGTAAAACATTATCCGAGATACAACATTTTTTTTTTTTTTATAATGTCTGTCTATTCTCTATTGTTTCAGAAAAATTTTCTGATGGCAAATTGGTGTTCATAATTTTTCTCCATTCTTGAATTTATACAGCCCCAGAAACAAAATATGAAAAACATAAAAATTAATTCTTCTTTTTGTATATATATTTCTTTTTGGAATAAAAACTTCTGAAGGCAAACTGTTACAAATAACATATTAAGGAAAATGTCACAAATATAAGGATAAATAAACTGAGAGTTGAAAATAATTTTTTAAAATATTTTTAAACAGATTCTGTATTTTCTGTAAAACAGATTAGGCAATCTTCAAAAGTCTTGCTTAAATATTAATTTTTCTATTATTAAAATCAACAAAACTATTCTTATTCTTTTTTAAACATTTTAAATTCCTAATTCAGTTTGTGCAAGAACGAAATAAATAAATAAATAAATTCTGACAGTTATGTAATATTTATCCATCTCTATGGCAGTGAATGCAGAACAAAAAGACGAAACCTGAAGCAACAGAAATGCTGTTCTACAGAATGGCGCTGAAAATTCTTTGGAGAGAACATGTCAGCAATGAGGAAATTTTAAAGAAAATAGAAACAAGAGGAGACACTTTTTTTTTTTAATTGTTTCACATCAAGCAAGCTGGTACCACCATTGACGTGCAGGGGGCTACATAAGAGAGTAGAAGTTTTAGCATGACAAGATCAAACAGAAAGACGAACCAGTTCCAGGAGATGTCAGAGAGAGGGCAAGAGAAGGATGGGAATACAGGTGTGATGACAGTTGCGAAGGTAGAGTGAGAAAGTAAAAGAACAAGATACACTGGGTGATGTAGAAAGGACGAGGGATGGACTAGAGTCAAGTGGATAAGACATGGGAATTGACATCGCATTTAAATTCCTGGAGGTTGTAGCTGTCAGGAAAGTAAGTATACAGAAGGGAATTTCACAGGCAAAAGTGAGAGAAAATAAGCTGCTGGAGTAGAATTGTCAGCTGCATTTGGTAGATTTAACTGTAAAAGGGTTGGACCTTGTTGCCAGTCTGGTTGCTCAAGTAAATTCTTGTGTAGGGGGCACTAGCAACCTCAGTTCATCAGAGCAGAAGCCATAAAAATATTTGTAGAAGAGATAGAGGGAAGCCATATTCCACTGGTGAGAAGGTGGCTTGAGTCGAGCTGCTAGGTTTGGACAGATCACATTACAGATTCTCCTTTGGAGCCTGTCAAGAACACTGAGATGAACAGCAGGGGCACATGACCAGATATGACAACAGTATTCTATGGCTGGTCTGATGGTTGATTTGTATATGTGCAAGATGGATTTATATTTAAAATCAGAAACATGCATTAGTTTTAAGACACAAAATGAGGGGAAGAGGTTTGAAGAATTTGACATTCAGTGATTATAATGAAGTCAAGAACAACAAAAGGAAAAAGCAAGTAACCTAACTACAGAGCTTGTGTAAATGGATAGCAAAACAGAACTGAAGAGATAATAAAAAACCAAACATTCCTATTAGCTACAAAGGATAGGAAGTTGTGGTGAGCCATGAATACCAACCTTCTGAAGTGACATTCTGACATCTGTCTCTTTCCAGCCTATCCCCTTGTAAAAATGTTGAGGTGAAATCAAGAGTCTCTACCTACCACTTCATAACCAAGGCTGTTAATATTACCAGACGCATAGCTTTGTGGCTGTGTGATGGTGAATCAGTTTACAGGTTATGTGAATTTTCTTCATAACCATGTGCAACAAGACAAGCCTTCATTATTTTTTTGTTATCTTTAAATTTCTCTGTCATGACCCATCTTGTTGATATACACATTTCTGACACGTGTCACGCACACATTCATATACTTCATGAATTTCCATATTTTTTATTTCTTTGCATCAATCACATCTTTTGCTTGTTCTTGTTCAGATGTGAGCAAAACTACATGTTCTTAATGCCCTCCCTCTGTTATTTAGAAAAGTTCTCTTCATTGATAGATATGATCCCAATTTATACACACTGGACTTTCAATTTCTGCATTTGGCTTCATATTCAACCAATGGCTATATTTTCCAGTTGATTTTGGTTGTGTTTTCATAATCTTTTCCAATCATCACTTCTATTCATTTTATATTCCACAACTTTCCCTCTACTTGGTTTTGTAGTTTTGTCTTTCATTTCCTTCATGTTGCTGTTAGGATTTTTGTTATGTTTTCTTTCAGCTTCCTCCTCCAAAACTTCATTCAACTCATTTGAAGAGATCATATTTTGTTTATTCCTTGGGCTTCCAATTACTTATTTGCTTTCATCAAGTGGCATGTTTGCATCTTGTAAAATGCTCCATGTATAATTCGTACACACTGACCTTTCTTACCCAATACTTTAACAGGGCCATGGCGTCCTTTACAGTTTTGTTGTCTATAGACACTCTCGGATGTGTTTTGTGGTGCAGTAGATATCAACGCAGAACCACAAATCGGGGAGCTGATTTGAATTCCAACTGAATTCATGGCATTCATTTACACACAAATACTCTTGAGAAAGGTATTAATCCATCACTTCCCCCCATCTATGAGTTAAATAATAAGACAGATTGGGTTTTATAGCCTTGGCTGGCAACCAGTCTACCACATAAAGCAATGGCAACCTACTGCGGGATAACCTTCTGCCCATTCAGTCATGTCTCTTTTGAGACATGATCACCCAAAGCATGTATTATGTATGGCACTTGAGGCATAGACACTTTCGCCTGTCACAAATCCTACATCTGCATAACTCTTTATATTAAACCTCAGTATTCTCTGAATTTTTTAACTTGATTCAGCTTCCATGAAGCTTTTCCTTGCTGGGTATAAGCCATTTAAATTTATTCAAACTGTATCACTGGTTGTTGCAGATACCAATGAAGGTAATTGATCAGTCAAAACTGATGGTGTGTTTATGTAGGATCCAAATACAAGCTTATTTGGATTATATCCAGAATGATTCTGAAGAGCAATTTTGGCACTAATGACCCAAGATATTTCTGGTTCATATTTCTCATCTTGTAATGATTTTTTTCATTGCTTCAGATACTATCAGATTGTGATGTTCCACAATCCCATTGCTGAATAGATTTTCTGCATCTGTAGTACATTTTTCCATATTCAGTTTTTCACTCATCTCTTGGTTGCCTTCATCATTAAACTCTCCCCCAATGTCAGTCTGTTTGGGAGCTTGAAAATATACTGTCCACATTAAAAATATGTTGTGAATAATTTCTTCAATCTTTAGTTTTAATCAGCCTGACAGCAGAGCACCTAGTGAATGTGTCAGTTAGGTGTAGAATCCAGTATTGATTATGTCAATGTTCCTTTAAATCTAGACATACAGTATCATTAAACCTGTTTCCAAGTGTCAGTCCTGCCGTTGGTTCAAGAGAGGGGTTTCTAAACCTCAAGTAAACTGAACAAGAATCACAAACTTTCTTGATAAGATCCAGAGACTCCTTATCATGAAATGCCCTACTGCATTTTACCAATGATATGAATTTCTCTTTTGATGAACGAGCAAATCGCTTATGTAATTTCTCAGCCTTTTTTTTTCTCCACTCTAGAGCATTTTTCCAAATCCTCACAATGTAACATAAATTTGGTGCCTTTTCAACCTCCAAAAACATATGGAAAATTATAATGCCTAGTATTAGTACTTTGCAATTTTATACAGCTACCTAAAATCTAACTGCTATCATTTTAATAATCCGGAAGCATTCAGGAAGTTTTCATTGATTTATGACTAAGTAATAGGGGGATATCATTTTTGACTATCAGCTTCAATATGATCTGACATTTTTTGTACGCCCCTTGTAGTTACAGTAAATTTAACTGCTTTAATAGCTTTTACCTCCACTCTATTTCCAAAACAAAATGTCCTTTTAGACCTTACAGTTTTTTTGTCACTAACAACTGCTTATCTCAGTCAATTAATGTATCAAAGAATACGTTGAACCAAAGTTCTCCTATAACAGTTTGTGAACAGGCAGAGTCCAATGCTGCCATACCAAGTATCTCTTTCACAAGATTGGACATTTTTATAGGGTCATTTATCAATGTTCAGTAATGTGACTCAAAATAAAAAAAACATAAAGTGTACCTGGTCTGAATCCATGAAAGTGTCAATATCATTTCTAGAGCTAAAACTGTTACAATCTTGGGCAAAAAATGCTTACTTGAATGACATTTGAAACAGTGCATTATCTCGTCTGTCTGTCTGTTGGATTAGTTTTATTTCCTTGATAGGTTTTCCGTTCCCTGCTACTTCTGTACTGATTAAAATTTACTGTCTCAATTTCCTCTTTAATAGCAGGATCAGCTTTGTATTCTGACTTTCTTTAATGATTCTTTCATTGCTATGTAAATCAAGCTTCCACCTGTTGTTCTTAATAAATTTTCATTTTCCTCAGATATATTCGATGTATTCAAAACAAAAAAGGCCTAGTGGACTCTTTTTGGCAAGCTGATTTCATATTTATGTAATTTCTGGTACAGAAATTCATAATGTACCAAAATGTCATTTATGTTCACTACAGCTTCCCTTTTCTAGGGATAAAAATCTCTGAATGTTATATATGCTTTCGTGTTTTCATCTTGTAAGTAAATTTCATCAAACTTATCTGTAATGACTTTCAACCCATCTGTTTGCTGATATCTGATATATCCAAATGTTGAACACATTCCCATATATTCTGAACTAATGACAAAAATACTTCAGGGCCCTGTTTTTCTTTAGGTAAATCCATGAAGATAAACCACATACTTATATCTTGTTTCCACTCCATGTAGAATTCATCACTTTGCAAAACAGGTGATAATAATTTTCATAACCGGAAAGAAGATAGCTTTTGCTACCATTGTAGGTACCTCCACTAAATTGCTGAAAAAACAGCACAATATGAAGAAAAAAGTCCCTAACTTAATAAAATGAACCTTTTCCATCAAAATGTTTATATTGTTATTAAGAGCAAAGATCAAAGTATTTTCTCATTATTTTTAAACTTCTGTAATCCTTTCTAACATGTTCAAAATTTTGGTAAAATTCTCGTTTTTATTTTCATTAGTTGGAAGCTAAATCATTATGAGAGTTAAAAATGGAAAACATAATATTACATAACTCATTTTTTTTTCTGGTGACAAACATTAATTTGTAAATTCTTTCAAAAACTGAATAATTGTTGGGTTTCAGGACTTATGCACAAATGAATGAAATTATTTTTGAAATCATTATTTTTAAAAAATACTGGTAAAAATATTTTTTTTTACATGTTACCCCTCCTCCACATGAATTCATGAAATTTAAGAAATTAAATTCTGTTACCCAAACTCCGCTTTGCTATCTACCTGCTCAAGCCCTTCAAATATGTTATCTGCTGCTTTCCCCTGTCTCTTTTTCCTTCTATCTGACCTGTAAGTATCAGATTCTCTAAGCCCTCCTTCCTCATTACATGTCCCAAGAATTTTAGCTGTCTCTTCCTGGTTTCTTTTTCATTTTCATTCTTTCTAAAACTTTATCATTGATCATATGCTTGAACCATCCTTTCATAGAACAACATTTCAGTTGCTTTAAGTTTTTCCTTCATCTTTGATGATATTGTCAAGCATTCACTGCCATATTGTAGGACAGATATCACATAGCAATCCTATATTGTTTTCTTTGTTTCTAATGAAATTTTCCAGTCTCTTAATACTCTGCTCAGTTTCTGGAATGCATCCTTGGCTATTCCAATTTGCCTTTGAATCTCAGTGTTGCACTTTCCGTTTTTTATTAAAACACTTCCCAAGTACTTAAATTTTTTTTTCACAGGCAAGAAGTGCAAGAAAAGAATGATAGAGTAAAAGTGGAAGCTGCCTTTGGTTGTTTTGACTGGAAAAGAGTGGGACCTTCTTACCAGTCTGGTTGTTTGAGCAAATTCTTGTAAAGGGGGCACCAGGAAGCTAAGCTTGTCAGAACAGAAGCCATGAAAATATTTGTTGAAGTGACAGATGGAAGACACATCTCATCGATGAGAAAGTGGCTGAAGTCAACCTGCCAGGTTGAGATTGATTACACTGTAGATTCTTCTCTGGATCCTGTTGAGAACCCTGAGATGAATAGCAAGGGTGCCCGACCAGATATGACAACAATATTCAATGCATGGGCAGATGGTTGATTTGTATATGTGTAAGATGGATTCAGGCAAGAAAAACTTACAAGCCTGACACAGTGACCCAACCTTCCTAGCAGTAGATTTAGCTACTGATTCAATGTAGTCATTCCACTTAAGGTCAGCTGAGAAGGTGATGCTGAGGAGGTGCAGTGTATTGCTTTGATGAAGACTAGCTCAATTCATGCTGATGGGAGGCAGGCTGATGGTGGGTAAGGGATAGTAGTTTCATTTTGGGACCATTAAAATTCACAAGCCATTTCTTCCACCAGTCCACCACAGATTGGAGGTCCTTCTCAAAATCAGCAGCAAGGTAATCTTTGACCACCTTGGCAGATTTCTTATTGAGGCAGGAGTAAATGGTGGTGTTGTCAGCTTAAATGCCTACTTGAAATTTGATCACATTAGGGAGAATGTTGGTGAAAATCAGAAAAAGCATCAAACCTAGGATACTGCCCTGGGGAACACCCATGTTCGTGTGATAGAATCTCGAGGCATGTCTGTTGAAGACAATCTTCATTATGTGGTTTTATAGGAAGGATTAGGTCAAATAAAGCAAGCATCCAGTGATACCATAGCCTTTTAGCTTGTGCTGAAGGCCAGTGTGCCAGATCCTATCAATTGCTTTGGAGATATCCAGGGCAACAACTCGAGCTTTACCATTCTTATCGAGAGCCTGCTATATGTATTTGTTGATGGCAGTTAGTCAGTATAACCTGGATATAAGAAACCCGAATATGAGAGAGATTTTCTCTGGTCCCAAATTAGAGCCTGTGGTAATGTATATAAAATAGACCAAACCTGGACATAAGAGAACTTTTATCCGGTCCCGATAACTCTCTTATATCAGGGTTACACTTCACAAGGTCTACTTCAGATATATATCTGAAGTAGACCTTGTGAAGCAGAAGCCATTCTGTCTGTCAGAAAATAGTTTATGGGCGGTGAGATGTTGAAGCATTGATGGTAGCCTCAAACAGTTTGCTGGAAATCAATAATTAGAAAGGTCTGAGGGTTCTCCAGAGTTCTTAAATACAGTTACCACAGAAGAGGAAAACAGGAAGAAGAGAGGCAGTAATTATAGAATTTGGAGAGGACAGAGGAGGATCAGGGGTACATTTCTTCAAGACAATGACTTGGATTCTGTTACTTTCACTCGCCTTATGGGAGAGGGGTCAAGCTTTGAAATTATGTTTAGAGACCAGAGGGGGGATTATGTAAACATCTCTCAGTTGAGCCTCAGTTGTAGGATAGAAGTTGGGTGTGGATACTCCAGACAAGTCAAATGTGGAGTTGGAGAAGAATCTGTGAGCAAAGCAATCAGCCTTGTTTGCTGTAACTGTGAGAACCTCAAATTTATTAATTAAAGGAGGGATGGCTAATTTGCTGTTGTTCAGCACACATTTGCAGAATCACTTTGGAGACAAACTTAGGGTTTCTATATGCTGCTTCATTTTCTTAGTAAACAACAGCTTAGCATTATTTAAGGTCCGCTTACACTCATTATTAGCAGAGGCAAATAGGTGCCTATTATGGTCAGACGTGTGGCTGCAATATAGCCAGAAGAAATGGTTCCTGTGAGCAATTGCAGCTGAGCAGGCATGAGAGTACCAATGGGGTTTAGAATGAAACTTCCTGGCTGGGATGAAAGCATCAATGTCCGCTTTCACCCACAAGGAAACCTCAGAGGTGCAGTGCTCAATGGGGATGCTAAACACTTTTTCATAAGGAACATCACATAGAAAATTGTGGAATGAATCCCAGTCTGCTCTTTGATAGCAGTGAGAACTTCTGTTGGTAGGAGGTTCCCGGGGTGAGTGGGAGTAGAAAGAGATATTAATGGAACCGGCAACATGATCAAAGTTTCCAAGAGGGCAAAGCTGCATGGCTCGGCAGGAATCAGAGATAGAAGTGAAGCAGAGATCTAGCAGAGAAGCATGTCCTGTTAGGATACTGGAGAAGTGCGTGGCATGGATGCCAGCAGGATCAGTGACAAAGTTTTTCAGCCACTTGGCATGGTTGGAATTAAAATCACCTCACACAAATATGTTAGTGAACAGGTGGGAGGAAGTAGCCTTATCTATATTGTCAGAGAAAATGTCTAGCAGGGAGCAGTTGGAAGGAGGAAGGGGAACGGTACAGAAAGAAAAGATAACTAACCAATTTGAGAAGTGAAAGATAGGTAGATTTCTTTAATAATAATAAAAAAAAAACTTGCAAAGGGCAAGTGTGGCATTTCTCATATCAAAGTTGAATGTAGCCATTCCCTGTAGTTAAGCTTTCATCCTGCCACTGAAACTAGCAAGGAAAATTGAAGAGTTAATCTAAACTTCTGCAGTTTTTGATCTAAATTCCACTTACAAACATTCTACTACGATGTATAAGAAGTAAGTTTGAAGAGGGATTTTTGTTCACAATGTGCTGTGTTTCTTCAGGTGATCATTGCCCTCCACAATTTCTTATCCTTTGTACCTCTTAGCAGTGTTTTTACTCTCCTTTTGCTCACTGTTTTATTATACATTTACAGAAGATTATTAATTAGCTTACTCATTGTTTCTCACTCACAATGTGTCCTGCAAGTGTCAAATTTTCTAACCCTTCTTTCCTCATTATGTCACAGAAATTTCAAATGTATCTTTCTTATTCCAAGTGTCCTTTTAGTTTGCATTTTTTGGGTTTGGGCTTATTTTGTTTTACGGCACATCAACCTCAATGGCTTATTTAATACTGACAAAATTTTTCAAATAGATTCGTACAAATAGAATATGTATCCTTTTTAAAAATCAGTTTGTAGACCAGGTTTCGTTGACAAATTTTTGTAAAGAGTTTTTGACAAGAATCAGATGTATTGCTGATAACATATTTTTTCAAAAATGCATTACTGTTATTTTTAATACAAAAATCTATTTTTATACTTTCAGTGTTTTGATCCCAGTTTGGAGTTTAACTATTTGCCAATAGCTGAGACTCCCACCCCAGGTCAGAGTGGACCTGGGAGCAGCAACAATTAAGAAGTGGTTCTGCACTCAAAAAAACCTCCTGATAGGAGGCCTTGCTGACTGGTTTAGTTTATCAACATACTCAGGATGTCCATTTTCTTGAAGTCTTCTTAGTTGCCTAAATTCAATATACTGTTAGTAATCATTATGCTGAAGGCTATGTAACTTCATTGTAGGGTTTCTTTTTAAGGAATTTCTAACCAAATAAAACCGTTTCTATTTCTAAGTCATACTAAACAGTCATTTGCACTGATTCTTTTTCTTTTTTTTTGTTTGTCATTTCTCAGGATTTTATCTTGAAAGAAAAGCCAAAAATCCGCAAACTAAAAAATGAGAAACAGTTTGGTTGCATTCCAATATATTCTAGCCACGTTATCAGGTGAGATTTTCTGTTGTGTTTTGTCTCTGCACAAATCATTCTTCATCTGATGAGAAGCATCTGTCTCAATTTTTATGAGCTGATATCAGCAGAGAAAAAATAAGAAACATTTTAAAACAAAAGATTTCTTAAGGAAACTAAATTTAATTGCTTTGCTGTTAAAGAGAAATACCTTCAGCTGTGAATCTTTAATTAAATTCTATTTTCTCAGTTGGACCAGTGAAGTCAATAAAATTTTTAAAAAATTCACAAGGCCTAAGAAACAGTAAAGGTAAAGTTTGAATTTTGTCTAATGACATATCAACCTCTGTGGGTTATTTAATGCCAAAAAGGTAAAGTTTTTAGAGCATTTTTTTATTTTTTAAATATTCAGTTGGAATGAGATGGTTGATTTAGTTTGATATTGATGAGATTTTTTTTACAATCAAGATGTCTTCTGGTTTTGTATTTTCTAAAAGATCCTTTAAAATGAAAGAAAAAATGTTTGGTTCAATTTCTTTTATGGTTTGTCAACCTTAATGGGCCATTTAATGCTGATAAGATTTTTTTAATAGATTTGTATGAATAGAATATATATTCTTTATAAGAAATCAGTTTGTAGATCAGGTTTTATTGATATTGATGTATTTTTGTAAAGAGGGTTTTGTCAAGAGTCAAATGTATTACTGGTATATATATATATATATATATATATATATATATACTTTTTTTTTTCAAAAATGTATTGCTGTTAATTTTTTTCCCCCAAAACTGTATTGTTGGTAATATTTTTTTTTTCTTAAAAAATGTATTGTTGGGAATATTTTTTCTGCAAAAATGCATTGTTGGTAATATTTTCTTCCCCCAAAAAGTATCACTGAAATTTTCACAATAAAAGTCAATTTTTATACTTTCATAGTATTTTGACCTCAGTTTGGGGGTTAATGGTTTAGCCATAGCTAAGAATTTAACCGATACTACCACACCAGGTGAGGGTAGATATGGCAACAACAGCAATTCAGAGGTGATTCGATGCTTCTCAAAACTTCCCAATTAATGGCCTTGCTGCTGGATGCAGTTTATCATCAAACCCAGGATGCCTCAAGGGAGGGTGCCTTCTGAAGAGGTGCAGTCGGTGTATTCTGAAGCTTCACCCAAGTTAGAGTGTAACTGAATGAAGTGTGTAATATGAACATGAAAGAAGAAAGTCGGAAGTGAAGATTATGAGGATATGAAGGATAAATAATGATTGACCCTAGACTTGAAGAAGTGAACATTGTAGTCTTCTAGAAAAGCAAAAAAAGATGTCTGTTCCACATAGTCACAGTTTTTGGGAAGAGTTTTTTTAAGTGAAACATCTTCCTTGCCAAAAAAATCCATGGAGAATCAGTGTGAGTTACCACAGGGAGCATAATAAGGTAGGGTTTGTGTTATGGTGCCCTCTCACAAGGAATGAACTCTTCCTCTTGCTATATATAAATTACTAGAGAGCAGTTAGAAGCAGTTAACAAGAACATTCAAGTACAGCAGTTAACAGCAGCTACTAGTCAGACAGCGTAATAGCATATTCGGACTTACTTATTTCTGTATTACTTATTATTCCACCTTTGTTTGGATATCTTGTTTCTTGTTATACTAATACGCTGTTTTGAACCTACCTTCTTGTTCTTTGTCTTACTTCTGTCACAAAGTGGTCATTACAACTTTGTCGTGAAGTTTCGCCACAACTCCACAACCAAATTGGCAACGAAATCCACAACAGTTTGGCAGTAAATGTCTAAGCTAGTGACAATAAATAATGGAATTGCTCTGAATATTTGCCATTCAAACAGTGACAGAGGAATGATACACATGTGACACTGCATCTATAAGAAAGGGTCTCCACGGCGGGACATAAGTCAACCAACACAAGCCCACATAAATGAATAAAATTTAAATTTCTTCTTCTTTTATGTGATGTATCCATTCAGGATGTAGGCGGTCATGACCCTCCACCTCTTCCTGTCTCTTGTTGCTATTAATATACTTTGTTCTGCTATTTCTTTCAAACCCTGCTCTGCTATCCATTTGTTTAAGCCCATTAAGTATGTCACACACTGTTTTCTTCTGTCTCTCTTTCCCTCTAGCTGCCCTATGAGTATCAGATTCTCCAAGCCCTCTTTCCTGATTACATGTCTGTGAAACTTTAGTTGTCTCTTCCTCATGTTAAAAAGTTTGTTTTTGTTTCTTTCTCTAAAACCTTGTTGCTCATATGTTTAGCCCATAGTATCTTCAGCATAAATGCATTTTGAAAATGTGTTGTGTGTGTGTGTATATATATATATATATATATATATATGTGTGTGTGCACACAGGTTTCATTAAAAATGACAGACAAGGTATTATAGATAAGTTTTTATGTAATTTTAATGTGATTTTATGTTTTTTTCTTTTGATAAATTATATATTTTCTTTTTTTTTTCTTTTGAGAAATTGTTGTTGAGTAGTTTCCGCACTGAAGGTTATAATCATGCTAGGTTGGTTGCTAATCAACTTAACGCACCCAAAATGTTAGGAACTTGGTAATCTTCTACTGTAAGCTGACTTCTTAGTATTTGGCTAACTGCCGACTAATATCAACTACATAGTAATTCTACTGAACTCTAATAGAACTCTAAAAAACTCAAGAACTTCTAAGAACTCCTAAGAATTTCTCAAGTTAACTTCCTGTTAACTCTTATTAATGTAGGAGGGAGAGTCCATTATCTGAGGAATAGGTGTGTTTCACCATAACAGAAATTATATCAAAAATTGTCCAAATATTTTGTTTATTTGAGTGCTTTTGGCAATACATTGAGCTATTATTGAGAATGGATTTTATTTTGCATGTAACAAAATGCATGATATGTTATTATCGTTTGTAGAGTTTTATATTCCGAACATGGTAAGCTCATTGTTGTCGTTCGTAGTTGATATTATTGACTGTTGGGTTTTTCTTTTTTATTAATGATGCCTCCATTATTTTTAGTCTTTTTTTTTTGCATGTGGACGATGCTACAATATTTGCGTTGTCAACAAGCATGTTATGGATAGAGTATAGTAGGTCTCTGTGTGTGTTTAAATGAGACTGAATTGAGCTCTATTCTGAGAAATGCAGCATGAGTCTTCATGTCATAACTGTATGGCTAATAAAATTATTTACAAAATTTGGTGGATCAAGAATGCAGTTCTTCAAAGGACATGTTAGTTCATAAATAACAATGATAATAACGTAATAAGAAATAAATATATATATATATATATATATATATATATATACTAGCAGTATAGCCCGGCATTGCTCGGGTGTAATGAAAGCTTTAAAACTAATCCATGGTCCTGGAGCTCAGAATCTTCGGATGTTGGCACGAAAGACTAAAAAGCAATAGTTGTTTCCAGTTAAAGTGAAACCGTAGACTGAAAGAAAAATGAATGGATGCAAGTCAAATTTTGATTTCCTGGTATCGATATAAAATTTTCTGCACTATTGTAATAACTGCAACCCTGAAATTTCTGAATATCGTTTTTTATGTCCTTGTCTATGAGTGTATCAAATTTGATTAAAATCAGACCACTCCTTCTATAACCCTATTTTTTTAATTATTGATTTTCGATATTTATCAGGGGTACCTCAACACAAAACCTAGCTAAGAACACTCGCAGACACTTATAGTACGACTGTATAAATTTTCAAGAAAATTGGTTCAGCCGTTTCGGAGTCTATAGGTAACGGACAGACACACATACACACAGAGACAAAGTTCCATTTATAAATAAGTTTAGATATATATATATATATACACACACACACACATACATACACAGTCCATGAGATGATACTGAAAATTTTTTATCTCAACCATAAACCATTAAACAGTTTGCACTGTTTTGATCTTCGAGCTGGAACTAAACCCTCCTCAATATCTGAGAGGTGAAACTGCAGCCGTGTTAGAGATAATTTATTTCTTTTTAAGATGAACTTTCTTAATATGGCCTTAAAGCTTGAGTATTGAACACTTTTAAAATCTGTTAAGCCTAGACAATTTTGGAAGAAACTTTGTTCTATGGAGGTTTTAAATTATATATATATATTTAAATTTAAATTATATATATATATTGTTCAACCATGGCAGTGGTTGAATATATTCTTAAGTTCAACATTAAATGAATCTAAGCAGATTTCAAGCTTCACCCCTAATTCAGTTCTCAATCAAATTTCAAACAGTTTACAGAGTTAGAGAGGACACCTTCTTAGCTACATTTTGAAAAAAAAATTTTGAATTTTGGTTCATTAGAAAAAAAGATACATCAAAATTAAGTCCAAAAATGGAGACTAATTACTTAAGTACATAAGTGTGTGAGTGAATAATACTTCTAAAAATAAATCCTATTCTTTATAACTTTTTGATTTAATATTTTTGCATGCAGTTTTCAACATTTAAATTCTGATGATATCTGTTATCATTTTTGTCACTCAAACTTTCAGTCAGTTAAGTGCTTTGGGTGATCATGTCTCAAAAGAGACATGACTGACTGGGTAGAAGATTATCCCGCAGTAGGTTGCCGTTGCTTTCTGTGGTAGACTGGTTGCCAGCCAAGGCTATAGAGCCCAATCTGTTCTGTTATTTAACCCATAATTGGAGAGAAGAGATGGATTAATATCTTTACCAAGGGTATTTGTGCGTAAGTGAATGCAAGGAATTCAACTGGAATTCGAACTTGGCTCCCCAATTTGTTGTTCCAAGTCGATATGCACTGCTCCACAATGCACATCCAAACTAAATATACGACAAAAAAATGTATACTCCCCAATTGCAGCACATTTTAATCAACCCGATCACACTTTAGAAAATTGCAAATGTTTACTAATAGACTCCAATTTTAGTTCTACATACACACGCAGAAAGAAAGAAAAATACTGGATTTTAAAATTAAACACACACAAGCTAGGGTTAAACAGGGACTTAGGTGTGTTGAATCTCTACAAATATTTCAATAGGTAAAAAGAATGTTCTTTCAGATATTCCAAGGAATTTTTTATCTAAAACAAACAGACTTTCTCCACGGAGGTGTCGCGTGTTGATTGGTTGACCGAAAATAAACAAACGGACGTGCCGCATGCTGATTGGTTTATCGACACCACGCGATATAAACAAAAAAAATAGATATTCCAAGAGATTTTTTGTCTAAAACAAACAGACTCTCTCCACGGACGTGCCGCGTGTTGATTGGTTTACCGAAAATAAACAAACGGCATGCTGATTGGTTTATCGACACCACGTGATGTAAACAAAAAAGTATTAGGACGCCATCGTAAAAATACGTTTCCAATTCTAATTTAAAAATCACTTGTTTCTGATGAAGGACCGAGGGCGGTCTGAAATATAAAACACTATAAAAATAAACAAATACTGTTTAAAAAAGTACGTTTTTAAATTCAAAACTTTTTATTAATATTCTTTCCTATACATATTAAGACAGTATACGTGGATGATCATCACTATATATATATATATATATATATATATATATATTGTCATCCGCAGACAGATCTGTTTTGCCATATCACAGCTCATCAGTGCGGTTAGACTCCGATTGCTTTTTTACCCAGGATTGAAACCCAACCGAAATGGCGTCAGTCGGCGACTCTACCCCTGGGCTATGGGTGTTCGATGGAAGTAGGCACAGTTTTTTAGCGCATATCATTGTATGCGCCCAATAGCTAGAGTGCTCTAATTCATTTCACATATATATATATATATATATATATATATATATATACATTACCGGCCATAATTATTAGGCCACCTCAGTTTTTTAAAAAGAAATGATGTATTTTATACTATTTTTAGTATATATTGTCAAATCAAAATAGAATGGTTCTTTTGTTATTATTAGTTTGTAAAATTTTACAAGGCAAGGAAGCAAAGATAAACTCGTTCAAATCCCTCAAAATTTTCTTCATTATTTTATTGATGAAACTGCAATTTAAGTAATTATTAAATATTTATAAATTTATTTGATGCACATGTTATTGTGCAGTATTAAAAAATGAAGCATTCTAGATTCATTTAAAATCATTCACTTGGCAATGAATACTAAAAAATAGTAAGAAATATATCATTTTTTTAAAACACTTGGGTGGCCTAATAATTATGGCTGACAGTGTATATATAATGATACCATCATTGTCATATTATTCAATAAGCTTTTATATTTTCTGCTTGGCATAAATCAGCATTCTATTTGGAATAAAATTTTGATTAAAAAAATGTGTCACATTGTACATCTTCTTCTTCTATGTGCCCTGTCCCTGGTGGCTCTTAGTATGTTTGCTCCTGTTACACCTCGCAACCCCTGTTCGGTCATCCACGTGATCATGCCCTGCAAATATGTTATCCGCTGCCTTCCTCTGACTCTTTTTCCTTCTACCTGGCCTATCAGTATCAGGTTCTCCAAGCTCTCCTTCCTCATTGCATGCCCCAGGAACTTCAGTTGTTTCTTCCTGATGCTCAGTATTAATTTCCTTTTCGTTGCCATTCTTTATGCTCAGTCCACGATATCCACAGCATCCTTCTGTACAACCACATTTTTGCTGCTTCAAGTTTTATCCTCATTTTCGATGATATTGTCCAGCATTCACTGTTGTATTGAAGAACTGACATCACATAGCAATCCAGCACTCTTTTCTTTGTTTCTAGTGAAATTTTCCTGTGTCTTAGTACTTTACTCAGCTTCTGGAACGTGTCCTTTGCCATGCCAATTTGCTTTTGGATCTCTATGTTGCACTTTCCATCTCCTGTTAGAACACTTCCTAGGTATTTAAATTTTTGTACTTGCTTGATTCTGGTATCCCCCACCTGTATTTGGCATTTTGGGTTGCACCTTTTGCTGATGACCATAACTTCAACTGATATTTTTCTACCACATGCTCCAAAAACCAATTAGATAATTAGTTATCAGGTGTTAAGTTGGTGAGCCAGACAAAAATCCTTCACAAAATGAAGGTGGCCTAGGGCTCACAGGTTGTAGACCTATGGTTTAAAAACTGAGTTCTTCAAGGAAAGAGCCAAACAAAACAACTTTGAAAACAACAGCAGGAAGGTGAAGTATCATTTTGAGCTATTATTATAATTCCTTTCAAAATTGATGATGGCATCAAGATAGATACAGAGAATCAAAGGGAAAAGATGGTTTTTGATTGGTACAGGTCACAACCGAAAGGCCTGAGGCTAAAGATTATATTCATGCAAGACAATGTTCCTTCAAATGCTTCAAAGCTATTTCTCACCTTGCCAAGAATACTTTTAGAGGTAATAAATTATTGTAATGGCCTCTGGCTTCTCCATGTCTAAATCCAACAGAAAATTTGTGGTATATCATTAAAAGAAATGTTATATGAGAATGGAAGACTATATTCAAGCAAAGACTTTTCTAAAGTAATAAAGCAAATTCTAAGAGTAAATGTTCTTTTTTGCCTCCATTTTACTCAAAACTTCCCTGTTGCTCATATAACCCAACCATGGTATATTGTAGTTATCAATCATGTCTGTTTCTTTTGCCTATATATTTTGGATTTCTTTACAAATAAAATCTCATACTGAGATTGGTATATAAAAGCTGGAACAATAGATATCATTCTTTGATCAAAAATTTACACAAACTAATTAGATAGTTTACTCATTGTTTCCTTCTATCATTTTTGCCTTCAATATGTCTTGTGAGTCTCAAAATTTTCCAAGCTTCTTTACTCATTATGTAACCTAGTCTGTTTCTGATTCTAAGTTTGTGTTTTTTTGTTTTCCTTTTTCTTAAAGTTTGCAGTAATCAAATATTTTTTTTGGCCTATATATTTTGAAATTCTTTACAAATAAGATCTTATGTTGAGCTTAGTATGTCAAAAGTTAAGCAATAGAAAAGTTAACAAAATCAATTAATAAAAAAATTGGTCAAGTTTATAAAATACTAGCAGTATAGCCTAGCGTTGCTTGGGTGTGATGAAAGCTTTAAAACTAATCCATGGTCCTTGACTTTTTGGACGTTGGCACGAAAGACTAAAACAAGCAAAAATTGTGTCCAGTTAAAGTGAAACCGTAGACTGAAAGAAAAATGAATGGATGTAAGTCAAATTTTGATTTCCTGGATTCGATATCAATTAAATTTTTTTCGTCGTAAACTGAATTTTGAAGGCTAAATAAGTCCTCTGAGTAAATGGTATCATGGCTGAGACTAAGAACTACAATTATACCTACTTTCTGCACTACTGTAAGAACTGCAACCTTGAAACTTCTGAATATTATTTCTTATGTCTTTGTCTATGAGTGTATCAAATTTGATTAAAATAAGAGCACTCCTTCTATAACCCAATTTTTTGATTATCGATTGACACAAAACCTAGCTAAGAACACTCGCAGACACTTTTAGTACATCTGTGTAAATTTTCAAGAAAATTGGTTCAGCTGTTTCGGAGTCTAAATTAACGGACACACACATACACAGACACACACACAGACAAAGTTCCATTAAGTTTAGATCAAGCAGTTCAGATGAACATGTAAGATTAATGAAATAATAACTTATTCAGGTATACAGGATTTTTTCAGTCAGTCATTTAAGTGCCAGATGTGAAATATGCTTGGGCGAACATGTCTCGAAAGAAGCATGACTGACTGGGCAGAAGATTATCCCACAATAGGTTGCCATTGCTTTCTGCAGTAGACTTGTTGCCAGCCAAGGCTAGAGAACCCAATTTGTCCTGTTATTTAACCCATAACTGGAGGGAAGAGATGGATTAATACCTTTCCCAAGGGTATTTGTGCATAAGTGAATGCAATGAATTCAACTGGAATTCGAACTCAGCTCCCTGATTTCTTGTTCCGAGCCGATATCCAATGCACCACAATTTGTCTATATTTCTGAGAAGAGGTAGTATTTACAGTATTTACATTATTTGGACTATTGTTTTCATCTTTGTTGCCATTTGTACGACGTTTTGGCTGTTATATGCTCCAGTCTTCTTCAGGTGCTAGGAATTTCAAACCGAAACCTTTATAACAATCAATTTTCATCCCTTTTGCGTAGTCATGAGTTTTCTCCCTCTAACCCTGTAAGTTACTTGTTCCCTACTGCTGTAGTCTGGTATTGAACTCACAATTCTTTGAGTCAAGTTACAAAAACTAACCAACGTCTGTATCTACTGGGCCATGTCTTTAAAGACAAGAACAACTGAATTTTCGAGACTTATAAACCTAATGTTCAGTAACCTTTTTTTTTACCAGAGTTCATATTGCAATTTTTTGACACTAATGATTTCCTCTGGTTCCCATATTGTATTTATCTCTTTGCTTGGACAACTTAGGAGATTTTTGTAGCTTAGCATATGTGCTGATTCCTTAAGTTTATGTAGTTTCCAGTGGCATTCTCTATCTCTTATTTCAACATCATCCTATAGGGGGCAGTGATTTCCTTTCTCCCTCCATGTGTAGTAAGCTATGTCTGATTTTTCAATCTCCCCTCGTGTTATGGCCTTGTGATGTTCTTGTAACTTTACCCTTAAGGGGATGATTTGTCTCTCCTTTATATTTCTTTCCACAACTACATGGAATGGCGTACACACAGTCATTAGTCATGTCCTCCTCTGTTGGGGGTCTTAATCGGGAGAGGGTTTCTTCAATGTGTCATGTATCTTCAGGATGTTGATGATCACACCTCTCCCAAACTACCTATCATATTTAGCTCTTTGCAATATTTGTCTTTATAATATCCCTCTCAATCATTCTTCAGTCACTGATTTAAACAAGCTTCTTTCCTCCTTATGTAACCTAGAAATTTCAGCAAATCTTCCTGATTCTAAATATAATTGTCCTTTTCATTTTCATTTCTCTTAAAGTTTCCTTATTGCTTACATGGTGTAGCCATAAGTTACTGCAGTAATCAAATACTTTTCTTTAGTTAATACATTTCATGTTGGGTTTAGGATATTTGCATAATAGAAAGTGGCATCACCCAAACAAGTCAGTACCAATTTAGTTTTAAAATAAGGATAGATCTTATAAAATGAAACACACGTGATATACTGCGCATACCAGGGAAATTTTTAACATCATGGACCGAGCATGTGAGCAATGACGAGGTTTTGAAAATGATGGAAACGAAAAGGAAATTAATATTGAGCACCAGGAAGAGACAACTGAAGTTCCTCTGACATGAAATGAGGAAGAAGGGCTTGGAGAACCTGATACTAACAGGCTAGATAAAGGGGAAAAGAGAGAGAGGAAAGCAGCGGATAACATATTTAAAAGGCCTGAGCAGGTGGATGACAGAATGGGGGCTGAGAGACGTTACAAGAGAAAGCGTGCGAAGAGCCACCAGGGATAGGGAGATGTGGAAGGCCTTGATCATTTACATCCTGAGGGGACAAGGTACATAAAAGAAGAAGAAGAGTAAACATGATTTTTTAGAAAAAAAAAACCTCCCAATATGCAGATTACAACTTGGAAATACCAAAATCAAACAAGTACAACAATTTCAATATCTGGGAAGTGTTTTAACAGAGGATGGAAAATATGACACCAAAATCAAAAAATGCTTTGAGAGAGCAAAAAATGCCTTTCAGAAGCTATGCAAAGTATTAAGAAACAGAAAAACTTCATGAGAAACAGAGAAAAGAGTACTGAACATAATATCAGTTTTCTTATAGCACAGTAAATGTTAGCCAATCTCCTCAAAGATAAAAAAGAGATCTGAAGCAACAGAAATGTGGTTCTACAAAAGGATGCTGAGAGTACCATGGACTGAACATGTGATAAACATCCAAGTTTTAGAAAAAATGGAAACAAAAAAGACACTTGAAATTAACATCAGAAAGAGAATATTAAAATTACTAGAGCACATAATGAGGAAAGAGGACTTGGAAAATTTGATACTCTCAAGAGAGATTGAAAGTCTGATTAAATGGATAGCAAAACAAACTAGGAGAGATATGAAAAAAAATGATTAAGAGCTACAAAGGAAATTGTGGAGAGCCATGTTTGGCAATGTTTTGAATGGATACAGCACATGGAAGAAAAAGAAGGCTTAATTCCAGTTATATTAGGAAAACATAGAAACTATTATATATATATATGTATGTATGTATGTATGTACACACATGCACAAGTACACTGTTTAGCTTTCTATTTTATTGTGCTCTACAGTGCAAATGGCTTCACACAAAGGTTTCATCATAAATCACTGGTCATGCTCTTGTTAATATGAACTATGCAATACAAAAACTTGCAGTTTTTTTTGTTTTTTTTTAATCATATCACCCCAAGCAAGGCGGTAACGCCACTGATGTGCAGGGGGCTACATAAGAGTGAAAAGATTGGAAGAGCCCGAACTGTCGCCTTGGATATCTCTAAAACATTCGACATAGTATGGCATGCCGGCCTTCTACGGAAACAACGAAGCTATGGCATAACTGGACTTTTGTTGGACTTAATCCAGCCATTCATCTCTAACCGCACACTAAAGGTGGTATTAAATGGACATGCTGCCCAGAACTACCCTACAAACACAGGTGTACCCCAAGGCTCTATCCTAGCATATCCTATCATAACCCCCTGCGCTATAGTGGCAGTGGAATGCCTTGCTTGGGAGTGACACAATTAAAAAAAAAAAAAAAAGAGAGAAAGAAAGCCAGAAACCACATCCTAAACAGGAAACAAGGGATGAGCCTCTTCACCTGTTCAATAGATGTGTGTGGAGTGTGAACCGGGCGATAGTTTAGTCTATCTACTCCAATTGAGAAAAAATAAATAAATAAGAGTAAAAGATTGGAAAAGAGTAAAAGATTGGAAAAGAGAAAGCTGGAAACCACATCCTAAACAGGAAACAAGGGATGAGCCTCTTCACCCATTCATTAGGGACAACCAATCATTTTGGAAGTGGGATGAGGTGCCAATATTACAAAAAAAAATCCTTGAAGTAGTCAACCCGCAAAAATGTGGAAAACCCACAGATGTTGATAGAATAAATCAAATGATCTGGAAACAGTATAGTTTTATTCTGTATGAAATGCTCCAAGAAGGTTTTGCTGATAGCAACAAAAAACAGGAAGTTGTGGAGAACCATAATCATTTATATCTAAAGAGACATAGCCTAATGAGAGAGAATAAATTGAAACCATTTATCAGAATGAAAATAAATATTGTATATTTTTTTAATTTGAATTTGTTGCTTAGTATAATTTTGTTGGTTAAGAATATATAATGATTTTTTAAAATTGTTTTAAATATAAGACTTTATTCTCCATTTTACTTGATACTGACAAAGAAAAAATATTTTCAATCAACTGTAAGCTTATGGTTAAATCATTCAGGAATCAATTTTATCACCGAATTTAAGCAGTGTCAAGCCCAATCAGTATTTAAATGGAAGACTGCTTGGTGAATAATCAGTACTGTGAGCAGCTACATACAATCTGAAATATGTTTTGGCTTTAAATAACCCAGAAAGGGTTTATAATCTGTAAAAAACAAAATCAATCTCTTTTTTCAATGTAATTTTCATCTTTCTCATCATATAGATGAAATATTTAAGAGAAAATTTCATATGAAAATTCAGCTACTAACTGTATAACCCTAACAGGCTACTTATTGATTCACTCTTGTACACCATCTTTAATTTTTGACACAAAAAAAAAGAAATTGGAAATTTTACAAAGATATAAACTGAATTAATTTTCAAATGTTTTTTTTATGCCATATGTGATATTCTTTTTATCCATAACTGATTACACAGAAGATTTTCTCCATGGTAGGTTGCCATTTTTTTGGAAGTAGACTGGTTGCCAACCAAGGCTATAGAATCCAATCTGTTCTGCTATACAACCCATAGCTGGAGGAAGAGGAGCTGGATTAATACAAACCAGAAGGGTATTTACAAATAAGTGAATGTAACAAATTCAGCTGGAATTTGAACTCTGCTCTCTGATTTTTCATTTCCAGCTGATATCCATTGCACCACCATGCACATAGTACTGCACTTAAATTTTGAAGAGTTTAGGCACCATAGCTAAGAGCTCATCAGAACAATAATCATGAAAGTATTTACAGAAAATGCAAAGAGCAGAAGGTAAGGGAATTTCTTAATCTGTTAACTGGAGGCATTTTTATTCAAAATTTAAATTTGGATCATTTTCCATGAGAATTAAAGATAATAAAGCATAGTGATTTATATATATATATATATATATATATATATATATATAGTAATTAAAAAATTTAAAAATTTAATTTCGTTGGATGGCCATTTCTTCAGCAAGAAAATTCTCGCTTCATCTGCAATGGTAGAAAACAAAAACTTTATGAATTCAAATATGTTACAAAATTTTTATACCAGATCAATTTTAATATTAATAAATTTAGTATTAATAGGATTGTGTTTTGGATTAACTTATTTGGTCATCCCTTTTGGATTTAATATATATATATATATATATATATATATATATATATATATATAAACTTATTTATAAATGGAACTTTGTCTGTGTGTGTGTCCGTTACCTATAGACTCCAAAATGGTTGAACTGATTTTCTTGAAAATTTACACAGTTGTACTATAAGTGTTTGCGAGTGTTCTTAGCTAGTTTTTGTGTTGAGGTACCCCTGATAAATATCAAAAATTGATAATCGAAAAAATTGGGTTATAGAAGGACTGGTCCGATTTTAATAAAATTTACACTCATAGACAAAGACATAAAAAACGATATTCAGAAGTTTCAAGGTTGCAGTTCTTACAATAGTGCAGAAAATCAATAATATATATAAAAGGCAAGATGTTTGTGTGTGTCTGTTTATCTACCTGTATGCTTGTATTTTTTTCAGCCCTTTTATTTTAGTTTTTGCTTCAGGTTTGTAGGTATAATTGTAGTTCTTAGTCTCAGCCATGATACCATTTACTCAGAGGACTTATTTAGCCTTCAAAATTCAGTTTATGACGAAAAAAACTTCTTTGATATCGATACCAGGGAATCAAAATTTGACTTACATCCATTCATTTTTCTTTCAGTCTACAGTTTCGCTTTAACTGGAAACAACTATTGCTTTTTAGTCGTTCGTGCCAACGTCCAAAGAGTCTGAGCTCCAGAACCATGGATTAGTTTTAAAGCTCTCATTACACCCGATCAATGCTGGGCTATACTGCTAGTATATATATATATATATATATATATATATATACATATATATGATAGATCAAAGTACTCTCAAAAAAGATTTTGATATATTATTAGTATTTTTTAATCATTGCACCCCAAGCATGATAATAAAGGCATTAAAATGCAAAGGTTACTGAGAATATGAGAAAAATAGTGTATTAAGAAGAGAAGACAATTATAAAAAAGTATTAAGATGACAGAAGATACTGATTGATATTGCATTTATATTTTTGAAGATCAATTTGACAGAGGAAAAACAAAGAGACTTCTATAAACAAGAAATAGGACAGAAGAAACTGTCAGCACAGAATTTATGCTTACATTTAACCATCTCAACTGTAAAATGATGAGACCTTGCTGCTAATCTAGTAATGCTCTTAAATTCATAAAGTCTAAGTTCCATAGATTATAATAAAAATCATCAGAATTTAATCTCTAAAAGAATTTTTATACTGATCCTCACGTGGAGTGTTGTATATATTGTCAGCAAAATCAAATTCATTATCAGAGTTAAGAAAGGCTTTCAAGATGACTTAGGCATTCATTCAATTGAACTGTTAATAAAATTTGATCATCTGTTAATGAATAATGACAAAATAAATTACTCATTTCAAAGCCTACTTCTTCAGCTGTGATATGGAAGTTACGATATTGATTAAGTAGATTAAATGGAATTTAGCCTCTACTCTCGAATTAATTTATATTATTAGTTTCATATGCAAACAAACACCTGTATATGTTTGGCTTTATTTAGCATGTCCAGTTGATAAGGGTTAAGCAAAAATGCAATGATGATGATTAACGGAAAAGAAACTATTAAAAGACATCGATTTATTGAAAAACTGAAAATATAGTTCAGCACACACAGTAAACAAAGCAGGGCAAAGAATAAACATGAAAGCTCTTTTCTAGGATTGGATTTGATGTAATGTGGATGGATTTGTGATTAATATTGCATTTCATTTAATGGATTGGAATTGATTTTGCAATCTGGATCTCATATATGTGATGTCATTCAACGGACTGGAATTGATTTTGCAGCTTAGATTTGATAAAATGCATATAAATTAATTGGAATAATAAACAACACAACAGTCATAAGAAAAATAAACAAATTTGTAATTATGATTCTGTAACCAGATACAGCGTAATTATGAATAGGATAAGATAGCTATTAAGAATATCATCTACAGGAACTCTCATCATTCTCTCTCTCTCAATATATATATATATATATTCTTGAATTATCTTCTTGATGTTAATTTGAAATTCATCAATTTAACATCAACAACATAATTAGGGAACTAGAAATGATTATTATAAAAATGAATACACATAATATGTCAATATTATTTAATGAAACATGCTTGAATGAAGAAATGATGTCTCTATATATACATATGTATATACTGGAAACATCTTATTAGTTCACATGAACTGGTTATTGGTTCAAACAAAAATAATCTTATATATTTTGGTTTTGGTAAAATATCAGTTACATTATGCTTGTGCACACACTGAGTGAAACTTTAACAGACAAACCCTTGACTGTTTTAAAGTTAAAAATGTGGCAAATTTTCTAGTCATAGATTTGATAGATTTTCATTGGACCTTTGAGACAGCAGTCATTCTGTTCAAATGTGGTTATGAAACCATAACTCAGCTGATGGCATCAGAATCAATAAGCATCATACTTCCGAACAGAATATAAATCTGGATATATGTTAATAAATAAATGTTTTCTATTAAATTATCAAAATGGTTTAATTGTTGTTAGTACTATAAAATGATTTGTTTCTATTCCAAGATTGACAAGAAAATAAGCAAAATAAGTCCCTAAAAATGAGCTGTCTTTAGAGAAGCTGTTCCTGGATAATTTAGATCCCACCACTGGATATATATATATATATACACACACACACATGATTATTAAACAGTTATTGATCAGTTAAATTAGACCAGTAAACAGTTGCATAAAAAAGTACTCAATATACATTTAAAGAAAAAATAAAGATGATGATTTAACATGTAGTAATTTTAAATATTAAAATTAGAAAAATCAACTAACTAATTTTTCCTAATTTTTATATATGTATATATATATGTATATGATTTATTTGTGTGAACATTATTATTAAGCAATACTCTTATCTGAGTAGACATTCAGTTTTTAATGAAAGGGAACATATATTACTACTGGCCTGATTATTTATGAGAAATTTTGTTAGGAAAATGTGTTTCATTCAACATGATTCAAACATGCGACCCCTATCAACATAGGGGAAGCCACTAATTGATCTGGTGCATCATAGAACACTCAACCAAAAATGATTGCATAGTCTAAATGAAGTAAATCAAGCCTTATGTACAAAATGTTTTTTATAACAAAAGTTTCTCATAAATAATCAGGCTGGTAGAAATATATATATATATATATATATATATATATATATATATATATATATACTGTTTAATTAAAAACAGAATATCTACTCAAATACAAGTATCAATGAAAAAATAATGTTCAAACAAATAAATTAAATATATTGGTTGTTAATTCTATTTCATTAATCTCAGGAACTGTCCATTATATATATATCTATATGTATATATATATATATATATATATAATACAAATAGTTATCAACAGTCTTCCTCATTATTTCTTTCTATGTGTGTGTGTGTATGTAGATATGCATATGTTTTTTTTTAATCATATCACTCCAAGCAAGGCGGTAACACCACTGATGTGCAGGGGGCTACATAAGAGTGAGAAGATTAGAAAAGAGAAAACCGGAAACTGCATCCTAAACAGGAAACAAGGAATGAGCCTTTTCACCTGTTCAATAGATGTGAGTGGAGTGTGAACCGGGCAATAGTTTAGTCTATCTACTCCAATTGAAAGAAAAAAAAAAAGTGAGAAGATTACCTATATTGCAGTTTAATCAATGAAAGAATGAAAAAAATTTAGGGTGATTCTAATGAGTTCAACTTTGCTTCCTTGCCTTGTAAAATTTTGCAAAGTAATAATAACAAAAGAATCATTCTGTTTTCATTTGGAATTGTCTGCTTGACGATGAATGTTAGAAGTAGTATGAAGTGCATCATTTTTTAACAAAAAACTTGGGGTGGCCTAATAATTATGGCCGGTTGTGTGTGTGTGTTTTTGTTTGTTTGTTTGTTCAATCAGAGTGGACACAGTGGTAAATACCAAATGAACGCTTCAGGCTAAATCTTTTTTGGACTTAAGTATCGGCTCTGTAAGACAGTGGCTTTTTGGTAACCCTCATGTACAAACCTAAAAAGTAAACAAAAAAAACAAATGTTTTAACCAACCATGCTTCAAGCTTAAAAACAAACATAGAAAACATATTCATTAAACTCATTCACAAGCACTTCACTCCAAGCATTCTCCGCAAAATATAAAAAAGAACATTATAAACTACCTATAGATGCATCAAGCACATGCCACAAATAACCAATAAATCACTCACTCCAACTAAATCCACTTGTAACTAAAGAGTAAGGCATGAATGTCCCTAAAATGGAAATTGCCTGCAAAGCAATATAATATACCAATACACCGTAAAAAAGAAGGAAATATCTATACATGAGAATAACTGACTGAACCTTGAAGCTGAGAATTTCTGTACCCAAAGCATCCTGTAACTACAATAAATACTCCAACAGTATATCACTCTCTAATATATACGCCCAGTGCCACAAGGTTGCCTCTCTGGGCTTTTTTAAAAAAATACTTTCTGTGTTAATTGTTTGGATAAGCTCTTCACTCTGGTACTTCAATTGGAGTAGACAGACTAAACTATTGCCCGGTTCACACTCCACCCACATCTATTGAACAGGTGAAGAGGCTCATCCCTTGTTTCCTGTTTAGGATGCGGTTTCCAGTTTTCTCTTTTCTAATCTTCTCACTTTGTTTTTTTTGTTTTTTTTTCCAATTGGAGTTGTGTGAGTTATACGAATATATGATGAGGTGCTTAGAAGTTCTTGGCCAAACCTTTCTACTAAAGTTTTGTCAAATAATCAAACATTAGAATTTCAATATTTTAATTCATTCTTAGTTAGACTGAGAACTTTACAGTGCTCCTTTATTCATATGCCCATATAAGGTTTCTGCAACATGTTCTAATTGACTGATTTGCAACTGTTTTTAATTCCTATAAATACTTATGAAAAACCCATAAAGTGTTTTAATTGATTTTTCTCTATAACAGATGTTTATGAGTTCAGTAAAGAAAAAAAAAATATTGGTTTTTATTTATTGATTATTATGAACTTCCTCAAAAGTTCTAAAATACATTGACTTAATTTTTACTTATGGCTGTTTAAATATTGACTTCAAACTGTTTGGAATATGATAGTTAGACTCAGGTGTGAAGCTACATAATTTTTATGATATTTTTAATTTATATAATGATTCTTTTTTTTTCTTAAACTAACAAGAAAGTTTTACTTTCCGCTTTCTTCATACTTTCTATCCTTAACATCAAAACATCCAATTAACAACCTCAGTTATGTTTCCAAATTTGTACTGATTCTTGAGTGTTCTTGCATGAAATGCGGAGTTAATATGAGGAATGATCAAAAAATATCAGGACTGGTTCTATAAAAAGAAAACAACAACATATATGAATTCATCAGTTAATATACTTCACAGCAGTCCACTTTTGGAGCAACACACTTTATCAAATGTCATTTCCATTGATGGAAGAATTCCTAGAACTCCTTTTTTTAAGATAATGAGCAGTGCCTCATCACATTCTCTTTGATTGCCTCAATGTCTGGAAATTCTTTTTACTTTTAAGTGGGATTTGATTTAGGAAGAAGAAAAACATGCAATGAGTAGTATTTGAAAAATATGGTGGTTGACAGACCTGGGATAAGCTTTGCTTGTTTAGAAACTGCTTCCTAAACAATTGAAATGTGGTTCTATAGAAGGATGCTGTGGATATCATAGATTGAGCATGTGAGGTTTTGGAAAACTAAAATGAAATTAATACTGAGCATCAGGAAGAGACAGCTAAAGTTCCTGGGACATGCAATGAGGAAGAAGAGCTTGGAGAACCTGATACTAACAGGCCAGATAGAGGGAAAAAGAGACAGGGGAAGGCAGCAGATAACATATTTGAAGAGTCTGAGCAGGTGAATGACAGAAAGGGGTTTCGCGATGTAACAGAAGAAGGCATGCTAAGAGCCACCATGGATAGGGAGATGTGGAAAGCCATGATCACCTACATCCTGCAAGGACAAGGCACATAGAAGAAGAAGCCTTTAGGGCATGGTGAGATGATCACACTTTACAATCTTTCATCCCAAGCACTGTTATGAACAGCAGAAGCTAAAGAACATTATAACTTAGTGTGTATATTTGATATAAGTTCATGGTCTATGTGCTGAGTGGCTTTCCACTGGTACTTTAGCTACTAAAGCAACACACTGAAACATTTTTATCTGACTTCGTATATATAGTCTTTCCTATGCTTCCCATCCGATCACCGAAGTTAAGCAACATCGAGCCTGGTCAGTACTTAAATGGGTGAACATTTGGGAATACCAGGTGCTGTAAATGTAAGGACCAAGAATGGTCTACCGGTCATCCAGGTTTGGGAGTTGGGTGCAGGGCTAACAACCCTGCCCCGTAAAAACAGTTTGTTACCGAAACAGCAACAAGAAGTTGCTGCTCTATGCACCATCTGGGTGTGATGGATAAATGATGATGATGATGCTTTTGAGAACCTGCAATGGATATAAGTAAGTATTCCAAATCTTTCTTCATGAAGTTAAACCATAATAAAGAAATCTAGAAAAAGGCATTAGGAAGCATTCCAGAAGTTGAATAAGGTTTTAAGAAACAGGTCAATTTTACTAGAAACAAGGAAGAGAGTGCTGGATTGCTACGTGCTGTCTGTCCTTCAATATGGCAATAGATGCTGGACAATACCATCAAAGATGAAGGAAAAACTTGAAGCAACTGAAATGTGGTTCTACAGAAGGATGCTGCGAATATCATGGATTGAGCATGTGAGCAATGATGAGATCTTGGAAATGATGGAAACAAAAAGGAAGTTAATACTGAGCATCAGGAAGAGACAGCTGAAGTTCTTGGGACACACAATGAGGAAGGAGGGCTTGGAGAACCTGATACTAACAGGCCAGATAGAGAGAAAAACAGACAGTGGAAAACAACGGATAACATATTTGAAGGACCTAATTAGGTGGATGACGGAATGAGGATTGCATGGTGTAACAGGAGAAGGCATGCTCAGAGGCACCAGGGATAGGGAGACGTGGAAAGCCATGATCACCTACATCCTGAAAGGACAGGGCACATAGAAGAAGAAGAAAAAGGCATGCTAAAAAAGGTCCTAAAAAGAATAAAACATTTTTTCATGAAATATTAGATCATTTGGACATAAAAAAAACATTTTCACTGAAAGGTTTTTCCTTTAAAATTTTCAACTTGATATTTTTCCATTGTTAACATTCCAGGAACAAAACTGAATTTAAAAAAAAAATATTTATTTTGTTTTTTTATTCTTCTATATTCTATATCCCTTCATAATGTAGGTGATTATGCTCTCCATAACTTCCTATCCTTTGCCTATCTTAGTCAAGTTTGTCCTTTCACTAACCATCCCACTTGCATGAACATGATTCATGGGTTAAATACTTTTTCCTTCTGTACCTTTTTTTCTTCAGTTTATCCTGTGAGTGTCAAATTCTCCAAGCCATCTTTTCTCTTCATGCATTCAAGAAATTTCAACTATCCCTTTCTGATTCTTTTTGTTTTCATTTTAACTGGCATTATGCTGCCCAGTGACAATGTGCATGTATAAATGGCAGGGTGCCTGTGTAAGTGACAGGGGATGCATAAAAGCAGTGTTGTTGCTAATTTAAATATTTTGTTCTTTTTCTAGTATAATGAACATGAACAAAGCAGCAGGACTAATGGAAATATAATAGAGATGTTTGCATTATTAGAGGACTAGCAGTATAGCCCGGTATTGCTCGGGTGTAATGAAAGCTTTAAAATTAATCCATGGTCCTGGAGCTCAGACTCTTTGAACATTGACACAAAAGACTAAAACAAGCAAAAATTGTGAAGGCTAAATAAGTCCTCTGAGTAAATGGCATCATGGCTGAGACTAAGAACTACAATTATACCTTCTTAGAGCCAAACCCAAAGCAAAAGCTAAAGTAAAAGGGCTGAAAAAATACAGACATACAGGCAGATAAACAGACACACACAAACATCTTGCCTTTTATATATAAATATTATTGATTTTCTGCACTATTGTAAGACCTGCAACCTTGAAACTTCTGAATATTGTTTTTTATGTCTTTGTCTATGAGTGTATCAAATTTGATTAAAATCAGACCACTCCTTCTATAACCCGATATTTTCAATTATTGATTTTTGATATTTATTGAGGGTACCTCAACACAAAACCTAGCTAAGAACATTCGCAGACGCTTATAGTACAACTGTGTAAATTTTCAAGAAAATCAGTTCAGCCATTTCAAAGTCTATAGGTAATGGACACACACACACATATATACATACATACACACACACACAAAGTTCCATTTATAAATAAGTTTAGATTTAGATTTGAAAATTGACTAAATTATGCAGATCTTTTTTAGTAATATCATCAAACTGTTATTCCAAAATTATGATCCAAAGCTTGAGTCACTAAAAATGAAATTTGATGAATGCTGATCATGATAAAAACAGTTTTTCTTAAGAATAAAGATTGTAAAATATACAGAAAAATGAAAAAAAAAGTACTTAATTAATTTTCTAATAATGCAGAAGCAATGTAGGATTTTTATTTATAGAGTTAATTTCAATTGTCAATTTTTAATCATACAATTAACGATGTTGCAATCTTGGGCCTATATTTGTACAGTTAATCCAATTGTAATCTTAGGTTTTTGTTTATACAGATAACCCTATTGTAACCTAGGATTTTTATTTATACAGTCAACCCTATCATAATCTAGGATTTTAATTTCTACCATTAACCCTATTTTAATGTAAGGATTTCTGATACAGTTAAACCTACTGTAATGTGTAAAAACAAATCTTATAAAAATAATTAAGAGTATTGAAAGCAAATTTAAATCAAAATTAAAATTACTGAATAAATATTCTCATTATGGCATCACAAATATATTTGATTGTTGGTGTCTACTAAGTCCTGCTGTCATCATAATAATATACTAAGAAGAGGAGATCAAACTTTATAATCAATATATAAAGTCACGTTTTATTTTATATTAATGAATAGATAATTTTTATTGTTTTCTTTTATTGTCCTTTCATAATCATTTTTATAAGAAGATACAGATTTAGGCATTTCTTGTACATTTCATTTGCTTCATTCAGATTCTAAGAAATTTTTTTGCCTACTTGTCAGGGAATAAGGAATCAGTTCCCTGTTATAATGATTATATATTAGGTTGTCCCAAAAGTTCATAAACACTTGCAAAAAATAGAAATTTTACTCGCCAAGTAAAGTTACCAGAAAACACTTGCAAAAAATTGAAATTTTACTCACAAAAACAACAAAAATTATTGCTCAAAATAAAGACCATCATTTTCCAAGACTTTCTGTCATCAGTCTGCAAGCTTTTGGATCTGGTCAAAGTACCATTCAGCCAACTTCAAATCAAAGAATTCTTGACACGCTTCCTCGACTTCATCAAACGAGTTGAATTGGCGGCCCTTTTCTGTATTGAGCAGGAAAGGCCATAATTTGATCGAGCACAGTCAGGACTGTTGGCTGGATGTGGCAGAACCTCAATGCAGTCCAGCTCTTCAAACTTGTCTTTGGTCCTTTTGGCGGTGTGTGGCTTGGCATTTTCCTGCTGCATAAAAGCACGCTTTTGGTTGATCAGAGCCGGGTACTTTTGCTTCAACTTTTCATAGACCCACTCAAGTTGCTGACAGTAAAGTTTGGCACTGATGGCATGACCATTTAGAACCAACTCAAAATGCACGATTCCATCAAAGTTCCACCAAACGCACAACATGACTTTCTTGCCAAATCGATCTTGTTTTGGAACCGACGGTGTCTCTTGCCCTTTCTGAACCCATCAATTGTCTCAATTGTGCTGAACCAGATAGACCCATTTCGCAAGTGTTTATAAACTTTTGGGACAACCTAATATAAGATTTCAGCATACTGAGAGAACAGTGTTATTAGCATACCTTTAAATAGCTGCCATTTAATACTGGCAAGCCAAATCTACTCTACTGTTTAACCCACAGATGGAAGAGGGGAGAAGAGATGGGTTTATGCCTTTCCTAAGAGCAATTGCACAAAAGTGAATGCAACAGATTTTATTTCTAATCATTTCACCCCCAGGAAGGCAATAAAACACCTAAGGTGCAAAGTGTTACTGAGAGTGAAAGAAACTGAATACATTTTACTGAGTAGAGAAAACAATAAAAAAAAACATGTTTCAATGAGACAGATGTTATTGGGCAATGCATTTATATTTTTGGAAGATCATACCAAGTCAGGACCAATAACATTGCAGATTTCTCCTTGGATTTTGTCAAGAATCTCAAGATATATATAGCAGAAGTACGAACCCAACATGGCAGTAGTATTCAATGGGCACAACAGCCATTTTGCTGGAAAGCAAAATAGGAAGCAGTTCCGAGAGAATTTTTATTTTATAATCATTTCAGCCAAAGTAAAGCAGGACCACCACTAGTACACAGGGAGTTACAGTGAGAGAAAAAAAAAACAGGGTTCAGGGGATGCCAAAGAAATGATAACAGATGGATGGCATTTAGGGAGATAAAAGATGGCAATTGACATTTAAACTTTTGGGGATTGTAACCATCACAGAAGCAAGTATATGGAAGGGAGTTCCACAGATGGGAAATTCAAGAAAAGAAACTGACAAGTATAAGTGGTAATTTACATTTAACAATTTTGACGGTAAAAAGATGTCAATCTAGTAGGGAAAGAAGCTTGTCAGAGCAGAACCCATGAAAATATTTCTAGAAAAGACAGAGAGAAGCCACATTTTCTAAGTGAGAAAATGACTGAAGTCAAATTGCTAAGTCAGGATTGATTATGTTGTTGATGCTTCTTTTGGATTTTGTTAAAAATCACGAGATGAATAATAAGTGTGCACTATCAGATATAGCAACAGTAGAAATTCTATCAGGATACATTATTGGCGGCCACAATCTTAACAACGTAAAACAAGCAGAGGACACAGTGTTGATAGCAGACAAAGGAAAGAAAACTTGTACAGAAATTAATGAAGGAAATTGAGAAGAAAGGATTAAAAATTGAGAGAGAGAGGGGGGAGCGTTAAAAAGAAAGGGTAAGTATCTTGAAGCATAAACAAAAAAGGAAGAAGAAAAGGAAAAAAGAAAAGAGGAATAAATTTCAAATAGAAAGAAAAGATGATAGAATAAATATTTAAAACAGGAATAAATAATTAAAAAATAAATAATAAAAATATAAATTTAAAATAGGAACAAATAATAAAAGATGATAAATGGTTGTTAGCAAAAGGATGAGCCGAAAGTGTGAATTGCAAATCAGAAATATCAAAAGCAATCAAGTACAAAAATTTAAATATCTGGGAAGTGTTTTAAAAGAGGACAGGAATTGCAGTGCTGAAATAAGAAGCCCCATTGGGATGGCCAAAGATGCATTTCGAAAGCTAAGCAGAGGATTAAGGAGCAAAGTGTACTTAATACGTAATATCAGTCAACCTATATGGCAGTGAATGCTGGACAATCTCTTCAAAGATGGCGAATAGACTTGAAGCAACAGAAATATAGTTCTTCAGAAGGATGCTGAGGATACTATGCACCAAACATGTGAGTAACATCAAAGTTTTAGAGTAAATAGTTGAAATTTCTGAGGTTCATAATGAGGAAAGAAGGCTTGGAAGATCTGATACTCACAGGATAGATTTAAGGAAAGTGGGGAAAAGAAAAATAATGCCTAACATACTTAGTAAACTTGGGAAAATGAATAGCAGAACAGGTTTTGGGAGAAGTAACAAAAAGACAAAATTTATTAAGAGCTACAAAAAACAAGAAATTGTGGAGAGTCATGATCACTTCCATCCTTAAGGAAAATGGCAATACAATATAAAGAGAGCACACTATGCAGAAAACAGAATGTTTTCTTGATGATAAAAATGTAATATTTTTTAATTTAAACAAAATTACCTCAAATACTTTCAGGTAAAATATGGTCATTCCTAGAGAGATTAACAAGGGTAGCCTGAAATCAATTTATCCTAAAAATGTTCCAAGTTGTACTAAAAATAAGTAACTTTTGCTTTAAAAATGTACAATTAATTTGCGCAGTTGTGAGAAGGCCAACCTTGCCAAACACTCCACATTGTATGTCTGTGGCCACCCCCATATCTTGTTCAATAGATCAAGTAACATTTTTTTTAACAGGAAGCCAACTGATGGAACCTATTCCAAAACTTCATTTCCTCCAACCAATTGACATAAATCCCCAAGAAACATCAGCTTGCCTGAGACTGGCGAAGATCTAGATCCAACATTCTACCAAATTTCATGATAAATAAAACTTTTCTTTCTTTCTTACTTTTATTGCCATCAATCTTACAATTCAGCCTTATCTCTTCTAATAACATGTCTGAGCCATCGTAATGCCTCTTTTATCAGAATCCGACTTACTCTTTTAATTTTAAGCCTGGCACTCAACAATGTTAGCTGAAAGTTTTGTACCGTATACTCTTGTAAACATATTTCCATTTATTTCTTCATTCATTGTTTGAAGAGTCATCTTAACTTCATTGTCTGAAATGTTTATTGTATATACTTGTGTATAAGCTGAATTCATGTATAGTGCAACCGCTGAATATTTTTGCATAAATTTTAACCCCTTCAGAAAAAATTACCTGTGTATTGCGCAACTGATCACAAAAAATACTTGCTTTTTAACCTCTTTAAAAAATGTGTGCAAATACCCTTGGTAAAGGTATTAATCCGTCTCTTCCCTCCAATTATGGGTTAAATAACAGAACAGATTGGGTTCTATAGCCTTGGCTGGCAACCAGTCTACTGCAGAAAGTAATGGCAACCTACTGCATGATAATATTCTGCCCAGTCAGTCATGTCTCTTTTGAGACATGATCGCCCAAGCGTGTATCACGTATGGCACTTAACTGACTGTAATGCAATCTTGCATTAAGAAAACTGATTATAAAAACTCAAGTATATACAGTAGCATATATATTCCAGCTATAGAGTGGGGCAATTTTGAGTGAACTACAAGTCCTGCCAAGATTTATCATTGGATGCTGTAATCTGATCAATATCTAAACTTATTCATAAAGACTCTGAAACGGCTGAACCGATTTTCTTGAAAATTTACACAGTTGTATTCTAAGCATCTGTGAGTGTTTTTAGCTAGGTTTTGTGTTGAGGTACCCTCAATAAATATCGAAAATCGATAATCGAAAAAATTGGGTTATAGAAGGAGTGGTCCGATTTTAATCAAATTTGATACACTTATAGACAAAGACATAAGAAAAGATATTCAGAAGTTTCAAGGTTACAGTTCTTACAATCGTGCAGAAAATTGATAATATATATATATATATATACATATAAAAGGCAAGATGTTTGTGTGTGTGTGTCTGTTTATCTGCCTGTATGTCTGTATTTTTTTCAGCCCTTTTATTTTTGTTTTTGCTTCAGGTTTGGCTCTAAGTAGGTATAATTGAAGTTCTTAGTCTCAGCCATGATACCATTTACTCAGAGGATTTATTTAGCTTTCAAAATTCAGTTTATGATGAAAAAAAAATTATTTGATATCGAGACCAGGAAATCAAAATTTTTCTTTCAGTTTATGGTTTCGCTTTAACTGGAAACAACTATTACTTTTTAGTCTTTCATGCCAATGTCCAAAGAGTCTGAGCTCCAGGACCATAGATTAGTTTTAAAGCTTTCATTACACCCGAGCAATGCCAGGCTATACTGCTTGTTATGCAGATGATACAGTGCTGATAGCAGACACGGAAAGGAAACTACAAGCCCTTCTACACAAAGTAGTTAAAGAATGCAGAACGAAAGGACAACATATAAACTACAAGAAAACTGAATGCAGGGTCATCAGTAAAAAGAGGAGCCAAAAATTCCAACTACTGGTCAGGGATACTAAAATCAAGCAGGTTCAGAAATGTAAATACTGGGTGAGTGTTCTAGCAGAGGACAAAGTGCAACACTGAGATCCATGGGTATATTGGCATGGCCAAGGAGGTATTCCAGAAACTGAGTAGAGTATTGAGAGACAGGAAAATTTTACTGGAAATAAAGAAGAGAGTTCTGGATTGTTTAGTGTTGCCTGTCCTTCAATATGGCTGGACAACTCATCATCATCGAAGATGAAAGTAAAACTAGATCCAACTGAAATGTGGTTCGACAAAAGAAATCTGAGAATACCATCATTCAAACATAAGAGGAATGACAAGGTTTTGGAAAGGATGGACAGGAAAAGGGAACTGATACTTAAGATTGGGAGAAGAGAACTGAAGTTTCTAAATATGTAATGAAGAAGGAGGGCTTAGAGAATCTGATACACATGGGGCAGATAAAGGGAAGGAGAGACAAGGGAAATCAATGCATGACAAACCTGATAGACTTCAACAGATGTATGGTGGAGCAGTGTTTGGGAGGGGTAACAGAAGAAGAGTGTAAAGAGCTACAAGGGATAGGAAGATGTGGAAAGTCATAACTGCCTATGTCTTGAAGGGATACAGCACAAAGAAGAGAAGAAATATTCAGTACTCTTCTACTTTTGTGGCCCTTCAGGGCATAGACAAATCATGGCTCTCCAAAACTTACTCTCCTTTGTATCTCAAAGTAATATTTGTCTCTTACTCTCCTTTAAGTCCTTGTTCTGTTAAAGAAGCTCGTTAAATAAGTTAGATGTTGTTTCCCTTTGTCCCTCTTACCTTTAATATATCTTGACAAATTCTCCAAGCTCTATTTTCTTTTTATAAAGTTGAATTGAAGATGTTTTGCATACTTCCCACAGTATTTGTGAAACCAACTCCCAAGAGGATGTTTCCTCGATCACTACAATCTTGTTTAAGTTTAGGGTTAAAAATTGCCTTTCTTTCCTATTCATACAAACTGCTTTTTAACTTAACCATCTACCCCGAGCTTTGTACAAGGTGAAACTTACTTAAAAAAAAAAAAAAATTTAGCTGAAGTATTTTTTATAATGCTCTTTATATCTTTTGATGATCAAATCTTTTCTCCAGACAGTTACTTTTGGTTCATGGGCTTTGAAAGTAGCAGTATTTACAAATGTACCATTTCACTAGTTTAGAGATGATTAGTTTTTCTTGAAGGTCAGAAAATATGATATACAAGTCCTTTTGTCATTTTGAATTAACTTGGAATAGGCAGATAGGATAAACATCCTGAGGAGCAGTTTCATTATCCTTCACTAGCTGACAATGGGATATCACGCATTGACAGGCTCTGTAACTAAATTTCTTTATCCTGGATCACCTGACAAGATAACTTGCTGATATGCTGTCAACCACTGACAAGTTCCATAACTAAATTCCTTTGTTCTGCATCAGCTGAAAATATATTGTTGTGGGTTTTCTAACTTCTTTTTCTATGTGTCCTGCCCTTTCAGGACGTAGGCGATCATGGCTTTCCATGTCTCCCTATCCCTGGTGGCTCTTACACCACCCAAATCCCACTCTGCCATCCACTAGCTCAGGACCATAAATCTTGAATATAAATGTATAGAAACTAGCGTGGCCACAAAATGAGGGATCAGTTTATATACTGATTATAATATAAAATTGATCCCCCACTTTATACCCACATTATAATTTTTTTATAAGCAGTTGGCATTCTTCTTCTATGTGCCCTGTCCTTTCAGGATGTAGCTGATTATAGCTTTCCATGTCTCCCTATTTCTGGTGGCTCTTAGCATGCCTTCTGTTATACCATGCAACCCTCATTCTATCATCCACCTGATTAGGTCCTTCAAATGTGTTATCTGCTGCTTTCCCCTGTCTCTGGCCTGTTAGTATCAGGTTCTCCAAGCCCGCTTTTCTCATTGCATGTCCCAGCAACTTCAGCCGTCTCTTCCTGATGCTCAGTATTAATTTCCTTTGTGTTTCCATAATTTCCAAAACCTTATCATTGCTCACATGCTCAATCCATGATATTCACAGCATCCTTCTGTAGAACCACAGTTCAGTTGCTTCAAGTTATTCTTTCATCTTAGATGATTACTCAGGCTAAACTCAACATCGGATAATTTAATGAATAATTGAGGAAAATTTTCACTTTTTAAGAGTCAGTGAGTAGAAGCTTGGAATGCCCGATGGTAAAAATCAGCCTCGTGCAACATCCCGCCTTTGTCAGTGAGTAAGGAAATAAAGAATTTAAAAACCTGCTGCATTAACTACATAATTCTGCTCAAAGTGCTTCTGTAATGTCTGGTAATTTCCTTTATTTTTTGCTATTCATGCTCATGGCTCTCCACAACTACCCATGTCTTTGTAGCGCTTAGCAATGTTTATCTTTTTACTATCCCCTCATTCCCTGTTTGTCTATCAATTTCCACACTTGTTTGGTAGGTCACATATTGTTTCCCTTGATGTCTTTTGCCTTAAATATGTTTTGTGAGAGGTAAATTCCCTAAGCCCTCATTCCTCCATATGCCAGAAAATTTGTATACCAGAAAGTTCAATGGTTTTGTTCTAATTCTAAGTATGTGTCTTTATTTTCCATTTTCAGACAAACTTCCTCATAGCTCACATGTTCTGTCCATGATATTCTCAGCATCATTTTTGAAGAATCATTTAGCTGTTGCTTCATATCCATGGGAAAATTGACTAGTATTTATTTTACATAGAAGTTTAACACACCTTTGTTTCTAATAAAATTTTCCTGTTTCTTAATATTTTTTTAGCTTTTAGAAAACCTCTTTTTCTATCCAATTCACCTTTAGTTTTAAGCATCACATTTCAATCTATTAGAATACTTTTCAGATATTTAAACTTCTGCACATGTTTAATTTTGATGTCTTCATTTCATAACTTGTATCTTAGGATAGTTTTTTTGCTGACTAGAAACTCCCAAATATGATGTGCTAGCTTAAAAGTTGCACACCTTCAGTACATAGGCGATCTTGACTCTGCACAGTTTCCTGTTCTTTGTAGCTCTTAAAAATTTCTATCCATTTGCTATCTCTCCTAAGCCCTGTCTTGCTTTCCATTTACAAAGGTCATTAAGTAGGTTATGCACTGTTTTCCTCTGTCCCTCTTGCCTTCAGTATTTCATGTGTGTGTCAAATTCTTTAGTAAATTTTGTCTTTTCACTATCTCTCCTAATCCCTTTTTTGCCAACCTTTTTTGTTTCTTTTTAATTATTTCATCCCAAGCAAGGCAGTAGTGCCACTGGTGTGCAGAGGGTTACAAAGGAGGAGAGTGATTAGAAAGAGGAACAAATTATAGGGGGCGTCAGAGAATGGGTATGAAAAGGACGAGAACACTGGTGTGAAGAGAGCTGAATTAGAGTCGAGTGGAAAGGGAAAAGAACATGATACAAGGGTTGTCAGGGAAAGGATGCGAGTCAAAGAGATAAGAGATGACAAGTGACATTGCATTTAAATTCTTGAAAATTGTAGCTGTCAGGGAAGTAAGTATTCAGAAGAGAATTTCACAGGTGGGAAGTGTGGGGAAAAAAGCTGATGGAATAGAAGTTGCAGTTACATTTGATTGGTTTCACTGTAAAAGTGTGGGGCCTAGTTGCTAGTAGCTCAAGCAAATTCATGCAAAGAGGGCATCAAAGAGCTAAGCTCATAGAAGCAGAAGTCATGAAAGTATGTGTAGAAGAGGAAGAGGGAAGCCACATTACACCAGTGAGAAAGTAACTGGAGTTGAGCTACCTGGTCAGAATTGATTACATCACAGATTCTCCTTTGAATTTTGTCAAGAACCCTAAAATGAACAGCAGGAGCACCCAACCAGATGTGACAGCAGTATTCAATGCATAGGCAGACGGTAGATTTATATATGGACAAGATGGATTCAGATGAGAAAAACTTCCTAACCTTACACAGTGGACCAACCTTTCTAGCAGCAGATTTAGCTATGGATTTAATGTCGTCATTCCACTTGAGTTCAGCTGAGAAAGTTAAGCTGAGGCAGTGCAGTATTTTGGTTTAAAGAAGACTAGCCTGATCCATGCTGATGTGGGGTAGGAGTGATTGTCTATGGTGGTAAAAGGATATCAGCTTCATTTTCGAAGCATTAAAATTTATGAGCAATTTCTTATCCTAGTCTACCACAGATTGGAGGTCCTTTCCAAGATCAGCATTAAGGTTTGCTTTGTCAGCCTCAAGGCAGGAGTAAATGGTGGTGTCATCAGTGTAGATGCCTATTTGAAATCTAATTACATCAGGAAAATCATTGATGAAGATCAGAAAAAGCATAGGCCAATAATAGAGCCTTGAGAAACACCCACATTTGCATGATAGTATCTGGATGCATGCCCGTTCAATACTACCTTCATTATGAGATTAGATATACCATAGCCTGTAGCATGTGTAGAAGGCCAGCATGTCAGACTCTGTTAAATACTTTGAAGATATCTAGGGCAACAGCTTGAGCTTTGCCATTCTTATTGAGAACTTGGTATATATACTCTGTAATATATCAGCAGTAGACCTGGTGAAGCAGAAACCATAATGTTTTTTGAAGAAGAGGTTGTGGGTTGTTAGATGTTGAACTAATGCAGCATTAATAATAGCCTTGAAAATTTTGCCAAAAATCAGTAGGAGGCTGATAGGGTGATAGGGTGATAATTAGAGGGGTCTGAGGGTTCTCCAGAGTTCTTAAATACAGGAACTACAGTGGAGGACTTCCAGCAGGCAGGGAAGCAAGAAGTAGAGAGGCAGTAGTTGTAGAGTTTGGAGAGGACAATGGAGTGTTCAGAGGCATATTTCTTCAGGACAATGACTGGGATTCCATCATTTTCACTTGCCTTAAAGGGGTCAAACTTTGAAATTATGCTAGAGACCAGTGAAGTGGTAATGTAAATGTCAGTTGAGCCACAGTTCTAGGTGGGAAGTTAAGTGCGGATATCCCAGACAAATCAAATGTTAAGTTGCTGGAGAATCTACAAGCAAAGCGCTCGGCCTTGTCCACTGAATATGTGAGGACCCCAAATTTATTGATTAAAGAGGTATTGAGGGCTTGCTGTTGTTTAACACATTTTTACAGAGCTGCCAGTAGTCTTTGGAACCAAACTTGTCAGCAAATAACAGCTTAGCATCATTTACGATCCTCTTGCCCTCATTACAAGCATATGCAAAAAAATGGCTATTTAGGTCAAACACATGGCTCTGACTAAGCTGGAAGAAGTGATTCCTGTGGGCAATAGCGGACAAGCAAGCAGGGAAGAACCAGGGAGGTAAATAGAGTTTAAGTCAGATTTCCTGGTTGAGATGAAAGCATTGATGCCAGTAGCTTTAACCCAAGAGGACATCTTGGATGCACAGTCTTCAATGGGAAGACTAAAAACTTTGTTCCAAGGGACATTACACAAGAATTTTAGTCTGCTCTTTGATACCAGTAAGATATTCTGCTAGTCAGAGGAGGGGAAGTGGAAGAAGATATGAACGGAAACCACAGCATGATTAGAGTTGCCAAGCGGGTAAAGCTGCATGACATAGCAAGAATCAGGAAGAGAAGTGAAAAAGAGATCTAGCCGTGAGTCAGGTCAATTAGGGTTATTTGAGAAATGTGTGGGGAAATCCACCACTTGCGTAAGGGATTGAGCGATTGAAAATTTCACCAGCAAGATCTGTGACAGAGTTTTCCAGCCACTTGGTGTGGTTGGTATTAAGTCTCCAAACAAATATATGAGCAAGTGGAGCAGAGGAAATGGCCTTATCTATATTGTTCAAGATGCTGCGAGTGTTTTTAGCTAGGTTTTGTGTTGAGGTACACTGATAAATATCAAAAATCGATAATCGAAAAAATTGGGTTCTAGAAGGAGTGATCCAATTTTAATCAAATTTGATACACTCAAAAATATAAGAAACGATATTCACAAGTTTCAAGGTTGCAGTTCTTACAATAGTGCAGAAAATCAATAATATATAGATATAAAAGGCAAGATGTTTGTGTGTATGTCTGTTTATCTGTATTTTTTCAGCCCTTTTATTTTAGTTTTTGCTTTGGGTTTGGCTCTAAGTAGGTATAATTGTAATTCTTAGTCTCAACCATGATACCATTTACTCAGAGGACTTATTTAGCCTTCAAAATTCAGTTTACGATGAAAAACTTATTTGATATTGACACTAGGAAATCAAGATTTCACTTACATCCATTCATTTTTTTTTCAGTCTATGGTTTTGCGTTAACTGGAAACAACTGTTGCTTTTTAGTCTTTCATGCCAATGCCCAAAATTAGTTTTAAAGCTTTCATTACACCCGAGCAATGCTGGGCTATACTGCTAGATTTTTAATAAACAAGAAACAGCAAAAAAGAACATAAAACAAAAAACATGAAACACTGAAACATATAAGGTATAATTGATTTATTTAGAGGTGATTATCTTTCATATTTACCCATCAATATGAAAAGAAATTATTTTGAAGACATTGCAAAATTGGTACTTTTGAATGAACGTTTGGCAGAGACAATAACAATGGTATCCAGATAGAAATGACAATGAAATTAGATTTTACACACACAATGATGTTGCATGCAGCTTTAAATCTAACCTGGAGACAGCACCCCCTCCCCCCCATGCAAAAAAATATCTGTATGCAAAACTATCACCCACATTATTCAAAAAAGAAGAACCCAATTTGCAGGTCATTCTTGGAGATATAAAGATGAGCTGATTAGCAATGCTCTTCTTTTGATAACAAAACATGAATGCACTCATCTAGGCTACTCCTGAATACATCCATTCAGCAATTATATGAAGATACAGGATGTAAACCAGAAGACCCTCCAGGTGAAAATACCTGTAAAGCAGGGGCAGAAAAAAGTCAGCTGAATATTTGCTACTAGCCTGACCTGAGAGACAGGGATCTAGCCAAGTATTCAAAATCTAAATTAGTAAAAATAAAAAATTCTCAAATTCGGTTATAAAAAAAATACCAATGTTATAACAGTAGTAGGCAACTAATTGTCTTACAAAATAATGGGTTAAATAATAGGACAGATTGGGTTCTATAGCCTTGGCTGGCAACCAGTCTACCACAAAAAGCAATGGCAACCTACTGCCGGATAATGTTCTGCCCAATCAGTCATGTCTGTTTTGAGACATGATCATCCAAAGCATGTATCATGTATGGTACTTAACTGAAATTCAGGGGTAAAAGTGCTCAATATCAGGGATAAATCTATGTCAAGATGAAAGTGGACACTGAGGTCAACAGACAATGGCTACAGTCTGTTTCACGTTTGAACACAATTTTCAAGCCTGAAAAATGCATTCAAGCACGACTCAGTTTTTATCTCAGTGTCTACTTATATAAAGGTGATGCTGAAAGGTTTTTCATCCACTTCTCAAAATCAGTATTTTAATGACCTAAAATTCAGAATACTGATTTTGAAAAGTGATTTGGTCAGGATCTTTTCAGCATTTCTTTGTATGGTATCCTGATCTGAAGTCGTTAACATCTTTTGCTATCAGTGTGATTGATAACCTCTATTTTTATTTCTGATTGACCTTTTGTGAGAGAGGTCAAATTATCAAATAGGAAAGGAATGTCAAAGTGAAATAATGATGTAGAAAGTAAAACACTTTCTACTCTTTTATCATAAACATGCTGAATACTTTATCTTTTTATTACATTTATCTTCTCAAGTCCAGCATATTTCATTATTTCTTTTAATATTAAAGAGATATTTTACTTAGATACTGGGTAATTCTATAAAAAATAGAGTAGAAAAAAGGTAATCCTTGAATCAATTTGCTCATACTAAAATGCTCCCGTCTGCATATTATAGGACTATAGACACATTACATTGAAACTATAGGGGGTATCTTATCTATTATTTACCCGTTGTAGTAAAGGGTAATTGTATACCATTGCAGGTTAACGGAATTTGGCCTTGTGGAAGATAGCCCACTATAAGTCATAAAATGATTTTCAAATCAAGAAAGGCAATTTGAGTAGAAAATAACATTTATATATATATATATATATATATATATATTAAATATAAGAGACAATGAATGTTTATTATGTTTAATCATGAGCCGTTCTAAACACACAGTAAGAGGAACCAACACTCAATAAAATCAACTTTAAAAAAGGAAATAACATATTACATTGCATTTGACTACATGGTTTTGTTGTCATTTTGCGCTATCCCGTGGTGTGACGTCATAAAACCGCATCACAAACTTAAGAACTGCGTTTATTATTTTTGGTAACTATTGCCGTTGCCAAGTGGAGTTTTATGTCAACACAAAATAAAATTGTCAGTGATGGTGGATTTTATAATATTTCAGTTTAAACAACCTCTCTGAAGATGGCTCATGTGAGCCAAAAGCTTAGAAGAAAACCAATAAATAATTATCCAAATGTTGGAGAATTTTTGTCTTTATTTTCAACTGAAATTAAAGCAAAAATACAACGTTTAGAACGGCTCATGATTAAACATAATAGACATTCATTGTCTCTTATATTTAATAGCATATGTTTAGAAAATTACTTGCTGCCTCGATATACTAAATATATATATATATATTAATGTTTTTACAAATAAAGTAATACTTGGATATAAAGGTCCAATGGAGGTGAGAATGTTCATGGCAAATAATGAGCTGAAAGAGATAAACGGCTTAGGAATGTGGAGGCGTCTTGTAGGTAAGGAATGTTCATTTTGTAGTTGCCACTTCTAGGGTCTGTAAGTAAGTTGGTTTGTGAGGAAACAGTCTTTGAAGAGGTTGCTCCTGAGGTCAGTAAGTACTTTTGAGACAGGGAAGAAGTGATGAGAGGTGAAGGGAGGTGAATGTAGTAGCCACTTGACATAAGTCAAGGAGATATTAATTACATTCTTCTCCTTGGTCTCTGCGTCAGTCTGTCTGACAATGCTTTGTGCCTCTGCTTTTTATATCTGCTTTTTGGATCCAAAGCAGCTTGTTTGAGATTTCATACTTGTATTTGATTCTGGGCTTGCCATTGGCTGGTAAATAAAATTCGCATAGGCTCGCGAAATGGAAATTGGATATTTCATTAATTTTTATTTTTCAACTGGAACATCTGAGCGAATACACCTATGCAGAGAAGATTTTTGTTCAATTGCTTTCTGGTTGTTATAGAGCAAACATCCGGTTCTCGCTTCTGCTTGCTATCACCACAAAACACCGGTTCTAATACTATCACCAAAGTTAAGCAACATTGAACTTAGTATCTAGATGAATGACCAATGGATGTGCAGGTGGTGTAATGGAGAACAGCTCAGAATTAGAAACACACACACAGAGAGTCACATACACAAAGTTCCATTTATAAATAAGTTTAGATAGGTTAATTATTGTTTCATAGGTGGATGCCAGTCTGATTTTTATTCATATGCAAATGTGTAAGTCAATAAGTGATAGTGCCCTAAAATTAATAGTTATATCTCTTACAAAAAAAAGTTATTTTTTTTAGTTTGTTACAAATGCTAACCAACAATATCTCTTTTGCATTCTCTAAGTTTCGTCTTATCCATTCTTTAGTATTTACAGAAAAATTTAAATCTTAAAAAAGACAAACCTTTTTTGGACCCTAGAGATTGACAATGTAGTGGGTACAAAATAATAACTCCCTTTAGCCATTTCCTTCAAATTCAAGCAAGCCAAGAAAAAAGATGAAAAGAATTTTGCAAGTCGATGTGAAATCTTCTTAGGAAACATGTAGCTAGAAGAGAAAATAATGTTTTCTTTCATAATAAAGACCATCATTATATATATACCTTAGCGGCCATAATTATTAGGCCACCCCAGTGTTTTAAAAAAATTATGTATTTTATACTATTATTTAGTATTTATTGCCAAGTGAATAATTATAAGTGAAAATAAAATGGATCTTTTGTTAATACTGCATAATAACATGTGTATCAAATGAATTTAGAAATATTTAATAATTACCTATATTGTAGTTTCATCAATGAAAGAATGAAAAAATTTCGGATGGTTCAGCCGAGTTCATCTTTGCTTCCTTACCTTGTAAAATTTTGCAAAGTAATAATAACAAAAAAAACATTCTATTTTCATTTGGCAATAAATACTAAAAATAATATAAAATACATAATGCTTTTTTTAAAAAGAACTGGGGTGACCTAGTAATTATGGCTGATAGTGTATATTCCTCCTTTCATGCTCATGAAAAAAGAAAAATAGAGATGTAGAGTCGGCTCAGTTCATTCTCTTTAATACCATTTATTAAATTTTATTACCAGTTAAAAAGCACTTACTGTATGTTTACTCATTAACAGTGCCTTATTGAATTTGATTTTTCTTTAGCGGCATATCAACCTCTATGGGTTATTTAATGCCAAAAAGGTGAGGTTTTAAGGTATTTTTTTTAATGTTCAGTTATAGTGAGAAGGTTGACTTTATCAGATTTTGATGAAAAATATTTTAGTTTCATTTTTTTGTATTTTAGAAAATTGAATATATCTTCTAGTTTGGTATTCAAACATGTAATGCTGGTAAAAAATTTTTCATTCAAAAATGTATTATGGTAATAAATTTTTTTCCCTTCAAAAATGTATATTTTTCTATGAAGTCTATTTTCGCAAATATATTTCTATAAAAGTCTATTTTTTATACATTCATGGTGTTTTGATCCCAGTTTGGGAGTTAACTATTTGTCCATAGCTGGGACCCTAACAAGTGCTACCACTCTGGGTCAGGGTCAACCTGGGAACAACAGCAATTAAAAGGCGGTTCCATGCTCCTCACAACCTCTCAATCAGAGGCCTTGCTGCCAGATGCAGTTTACTGTCGTACCCACGACCAACAGTGCCTTATTATTTGTTTTGCAATAATAATGTCATTGGGTAGTGAAAAATAGATATCTCCTCTCTAATATAATAAAGAGCTGTGTATTTATTTGTATGTAATATATATATATCAGTCAATCAGTTAAGTACCATACTTGCTATATGCTTGGGTGATCATGTCTCAAAAAAGATGTGACTGACTAGGCAGAAGACTTTCCTGCAGTAGATTGCCATTACTTTCCACAGTAGACTGTTTACAAATCAAAGCTATAGAACCCAATCTGTCCTGCTATTTAAACCATAGCTGGAGGGAGAAATGATGGATTAATACCTTTCCCACAGGTATTTCATTCAAACTTTGCTTTCCAATTTCTTGTTCTGAGCCAATATCCACTGCACTACAATGCACCATATATAAAGTATATAAATCAAATAATATGAAATAATCCTCTCTGTCATAATAAAGACTATTGTGTATATATATATATATATATATAGAGAGAGAGAGAGAGAGAGAGATAAATAGACGTGGGTGGAGTGTGAACCGGGCAATAGTTTAGTCTATCTACTCCAACTGGAAAAAAAAAAAGAAAAAAGTGAAAAGATTGAAAAAGAGAAAGCCAGAAACCACATCCTAAACAGGGAACAAGGGATGAGCCTCTTCACCTGTTCAATAGATGTGGGTGGAGTGTGAACCGGGCGATATTTTAGTCTATCTACTCCAATTGAAAAAAAAAAAAACAAGGAGTGAAAAATTTGGAAAGAGAAAGCAGGGAACCATATCCTGAACAGGGAACAAGGGATGAGCCTACATATTAGAGGTCAGGGGATTCGAGTGATGTCACCCAAGGTACAGGGAGGTGTTCACTGATGTAGACCCCACAACCAATGCATACAGACAGAGGTATCCTTCCTTAGGAGGGGAAGATAACCAGGGATTGCAGGGACACTTATCTATGCACGACATGGCACTACAGGAACCCAGATATTATACAACTGCTGATCAGAGCAGCTGCTCTTGATGCTATGCAAGAGTCAGGGCTCCTAATAACCAGTTGGAAGCAGCAACCAGGAGACTGCCAACCCGGTACCCTCACAATGATGAGACATTGCCACCAACCAAGCACACCGCTGGAAAATCACGGAAGCACAAATATTGAGGTCAGAGGAGAGAAAAGGAAAGAAAAAGCCGGAAACCACATCCTAAACAGGGAACAAGTGATGAGCCTCTACACCTGTTCAATAGACGTGGGTGGAGTGTGAACTGGGCGATAGTTTGGTCTATCTACTCCAATTAAAAATAAAAAAAAAATAAAAAGTAAAAAAAAAAAGCTTAGGTTGGTAACTTGCTAAGTTTTAACTTAGAAGTCCAGTCAAAGAAATTTCTACTAAAAAACAAAACCAATCCTTCAATTAGGCATGAAAATTTTTAAATTAAGCAGAAATTAAGCAAAAACAACAAAAAAAAATGGCTTACTTTTAACAATATTCAAGACAGCTGATTCCATTCCAGTATTGATATAAATATTTTGCCATCATTTTTGACTGCATGGGCACACTCATGATATATGGAAGCTGTTAATTTTCCACGCTATCAAAAACTAAAATATTGGACACAAAATCCAAATCTTTATAAGAAAGGATCAAAAATCTAGTGGACTTGAGAAACCTTATTTCCTGAGAATCACTTTTCATAAAATGATTTTTATAAAATTCAACAAACAGTAACACTAACACTTCAGTCAATGACTGTCAAATGTTTCTTGCAAAAACAAAAATGAAACAAAAAGAAACAGCTTATTTTATTATTAGCATTTCAGTCTGCCTCTGCCTATGAAACAGTTATATCTCTGCTTTGTCATTAATTCAACACTGGGTACCATTTTGGCTACTTGAATGTTACATGTACAAAATCGAGCTCTGAATATGATAGTGTTTAACCTATTAAGAAATCTTTGCACAAAAAATTACAATCAAATATTAAATAGAAAATTAACTTGTGTAGAGAAGAATCCTTTTATTATAACCATGGATAATGTTATGAAATCATTATTATTATTATTATTATAAAGTTATTTATAGCAATGAACTTATGATGCATATGGTGGATTATGTTCCTTATTTTTTTGACTCACTCTCGTATCAGCCAATTAATATATAAATGACCCCATCTCAAATTGATCACAACAGGTTTCTCAATAGTTAAAATAGATCAATGTATAAATAAAATCGATAGATAAGAAAATAAACTCACCGAGAACTGAAAGTGATGCTTTGGCCATTTCTTGTGAGACATTCAGTGTACAGGTATAGTTGCCAGCATCGGAAAAATTAACAGAATTTATGTGAAGCTCATAACCATTTGATGTGCTATATTTGTTGGCATTAGTGTTTGTATGCAGTATAAACTCCATCTTGTGTATTTCTACCTCCATGATTGTCTCCTGTGTCCCAATTAATGGCTGGAAAGTCCAGCTGATCATAAAAGGTTCCCATTCATCTGGTCCAGTCGTGTTCGTATCATAGACTTTGCAGAAGAATGTTGCATTTGATTTGACTTGAACACCTTGATCCCTCGGTCCATCAATCAACAGAATAGCTTCAGCTGAAACAAGAAACAAAAGAAAAAGGTAAACATTATAAGAACAAATTTTAAAAATCTTGCAATTTTTAATAATTTTAAAAATGATTTCATTAACTTGCAATGTATCTTACAGTTTTAAATTTAGGAATAAAAATTATTCAGCCATTTAGAAAGTGAATAAGCTTGCAATATACTCTGTGTTCATCTTATCTGGTTTTCTGAATGTCCAGAACACCCCTACCAATTGAGAAAAAGCTGATGTCATATAATTCTTGCCGTCCCATACACACACTGACTATTGGCTAATACCTGCTCAGTATTGTTGTATGCAAATTTCATCAGTGCCACCTACTGTAATTAAAATGTCCTCTCTTAACATCCAATAGTGGAAGATGTAACTCCTTGTGCTTACTACACCATATTGTCAGATTGTCAATTGTCATTTCTCTATTACCCTCCTTCTTGAACTTCTGACCATATCACCAGCATGAAGGGGCAAGTGTTTCTTTCAGGTGCTTCTTCACATGGAAGGTACTTCATTGTTGTCACCAAGCAGGAAAGATACTTCACCCTCATTACTATCACCATGCAGGAAAGGTATTTCATCCTCATTGCTTTCACCAAGTGGGAAAGGTACTTCATTCTCACTGCTGTTGCCAAGCAGGAAAGGTACTTTATCCTCATTGCTGTCACAAGTAGATACTCCATTCTCATTGCTGTCGCCATACAGGAAAGGTACTTCACCCTCATGGCTGTTACCAAACAGGAAAGGTACCGCATTTTCATTGCTGTTGCCAAGCGGGAGAGGTACTTCATCCTCATTGTTGTCCCCAAGTGGGAAAGGTCCTTCATCTTCATTGCTGTTGCCATATGGAAAAGGTACTTCATCCTCATTGTTGTCACTGAGCAGAAAAGTTACTTCATCCTCATTATTGTCACCATCTGTCTTAACTACAGTAGAAGTACATTGAACATCCAACAATACATTTTGAGTCAAATTTTGTATGTTTCATCATCTGGTTAAATAACTTGTTTTTGTCTCATCTGGTTTGCTGCATGCACACATATCCACAGTGCTAGTGTTATATCCATGCCAACTATTGGCTAATACCTGCTCAGTATCAATCCATTTGCAAATTTGTTAGACCCTCTAAATAAAATGTCTTCTCTTAACATCCAACTGTGGAAGAAGAGGTAACTCCTGGCGATTATTGCACCACATTCAACCAACTCTGAATCTCTTGCCAGTTATACCCAATTCTTTGTTACATAGCCTTAAGTATCATTTTAGGTACTGTGACTTATTATACACTGACCTACTGAAATGACTCTCATCATTTTGACTGTTATATTCACATTTCAGACAATGTTGACAAGTGTCAGAAAAACCAGGTTGATCCAAATAAAAATGGGCAGCAAAAATTGTTCAGAAGCAGGTTATCTTGTATTAACATGAAGTTTTATGTCATCAGGATCAATGGTATATAGTATATTAGTTGAGCTTAAACTGTTAATCACAACAGATTACCCTATTTACATTATTTGAACTATTGTTTTCACCTTTACTGCCATGTTTACGATGTTTCAGCCATTGCATGCTCTGGCCTTCTTCAGGTACTAGGAATTTTGAACTGAACCCTTTACTATGATCACTAGGGTATATCATTTTCATTCCCTGTGTGAGACCACTTCTGGTAGCCATGCAGTTATCCCCCTTTAACATAACTCTTCTAAGTTATTTTTTCAACACTGCTGTAGCCTTGTATTGAGCTCACAACTCATTGAATCAGGAGAGTAAAAGACCTGATGCAGGGATTGAACACATTACTGCTAGGTAACAAAATGTTCATTACTAATTCATTTATTCCCTCAGCCAAATGTTCTGAAGGATGGAAAATTACTGACAGACACTTGAAAAAGACTGGGGAGGGAAACTACCAAGTCTGACTGTAATAACCAAGATCATGATATTATTTTGAGTGAGCATGATTATTAGAGTCCAGTAGGGAGTATTAAACTGAAAGTAAATCTGTTGTAGAGTGGTTGACACCCCCACAGCACTCTCAATTATGGAACGGCCCATGGCCTGAAATCTTCTATTTAAGTAAAGAATAATAGCATTTGAGGTATAATATTCAAGTGTCAATCAAGTAATATTTGGACTGATTACTTTGGGAAATATTGAGATCTAAACATCTCCTCTCTGTGTTGTAAGTTCTGTCTTGTCTGTCATTGTCACTATTACATCCGTTCTGCGTATATCCATTGAGCACCAGATATTGTGCTGAATAATTCCACAGCACATTTTTTCTGTGCATCATATTTATCTCAGGAATACACCAGAATCATAAAAAAATATCTCATCCTGAACTGTTCAATATATTTATTCATTACATTTACAAAACACTGGCAATATCAAATTTTCATTTATAGAGAACTGTCATGGCTATTTTTGCTTGACAAAACCCAGTTATTTTTGAATAAATTGGCTGATGCAATCTTTTGTTCAGCTCATGTATAAACACTTTTCAGCTAATGAACCACAAAAGATGTTCTCGATGATTCTTCTGTTCCCATGCCAAAGAGTGCAAAGTAGTTCCATTTTATATGTTTTCCTGAGATGCCTTCATTTTCTATTTTGCTCAATGGCCAGATTATCAAAGTCCAAGGGAGGATTTACTCCCAAATGCCCTGATCTGGTTAAAAGTGTGCAAAGCTTTAGAACGACAATGCCAACCACCGACTCAGTAAATTAAACTCAAAAGATTATCAAAGCATCTGATTAGGAGGATCTATCACAGAATCCTTGTTAGCTCAATTCAAAATTTTCCTTCATTCAGACCATTCTTTCACCAAAGCAAAATTCATAAAGAAAAAAATCTATTCAATATTATCAGAATCATTTTCATCTATGCTGGATTTTTAAAAAAAAATTATCTCTTCTAAGCAAGGCAATAATGCTACTAAAATGCAAAAGGTTACTGGAGTGAAAGTGAATGTGAAGACTTTAGTGAAGAGAAAAGGCACTCTGAGAACTGGATTCAGAAAGAAAGAATATGGCAAATGATGTCGTATTTAAATTTTCGAAGATTGTAGGTGGCAGGGAAACAAGAAACCGAAAGAGAGTTTCACAAGTGAGAAGGTTTTTTTTAATCATTTCACTCCAAGCAAAGAGAGTTGAAGGTTGAAGCTATAAGGAGATGGTTAATGTTTATTAATTTAGCCTTGTGTCATACATAACAGAATTCCCTACAACTTATGGTTTTATTTGTTATTATCATCATCAGAATTATTAGAAGGTTGTCATCAGATTGGAATGTGTGGATTAGTGTGGAAGAATAAGGTATATACATTTTGCATGTTAAAACTGGGGTCCACATTATTGCTTCCCCGACAGCTACAATCTCCAGGAGTTTAAATGTAAGTTCAACAGACACCTCCTAAAACACTAACTTGCATGCATTCTCTCAAACACTCTTCCCATCTGCCCAACCCACAGCCTTGGTATCCTTACCCATCTATCACCCTCCTTCTGACATTTCCTATATCTAACCACTCTTTCTCTTCACCTTCTCCAGTGTAACCCCCTGCGCAATAGTGGCAGTGGAATGCCTTGCTTGGGGTGAAATGATTAAAAAAAAAACAAAAAAACACTCTACTAAGAGCAGCAAAGAATAGAAATTGTAGAGAGCCGTGATCACCTACATTCTAAAAAGACACAGCACAGAGAAGAATAAGAAGACTACAAAAAAAAATAAAAATAAAATTTCAAATTTGAAAAAATAAATTGGATTTGTCCTTGGTAATTTAGCAAGAAAAAAAAAAATTTAAAAATAGCAAATGTATTTTAGGGAAAAAATTTTCAGTAAAAATGCTTCATACATGGCCATAAATCTACCCAAATGATCAAATATAGCATTTATTTTTTATGATGTTTTTGATTATAGCACTAAAAATAATTTCCATAATCTTGTCAATTCCAAAATAGTCTAAGGATGCACAGATCTTTATTAGAATTCCATCTGAATTTTATTATTGCATTTAAAGCCTATCTTTCTATTACGAGTTAGAACTGACAGTTTTTTTCCATTTCTTGTAACCATTTTGCTTAAATTTATATTTCCTTTATTCAACTTTATAAAATTATACTTTGTAAATGAAAGCAATGGGCAACCAAGCTGACAAGATTGTGCAAATGGATAGAGGAGGAGAGTAGGGGTGGGGAGGCTTGGTAAGTGACAAATGTTGCTAAGCGCTACAAAGGAACGGAGGTTGTGGAGAACCATGATCACCAACATTATGAAAGAACATGGCAGGTAGAAGATGAGAAGTTTAGAAATCTTTAAAAAAAAAGAAGTCATCAATTGAACTATCCAGTATGATAAAATAAGTGGCAAAAATAACTATCAAAGTTTTTTTAAATTTTCTTGAATGATATTTCAAAATAACATTAAAAAGAATTTCTGTTTGAATTTCTGTGGTGAGGAGTTCATGATTTACATGTAAACTATTTTCCTTAGTTCTGGGTTTGATGATAAACTACAACTGGTCAAGAGATTAGAGGTTTGGAGGAGAATAGAACCACCTCTCAATTGTTTGTGTTTTCAGGTCCAACCTGACTCAGGATAGATTGCACTTTTTTGGGTCCCAGTTATGTGCAAACAGTGAAACTCCCCCAAACAAAAACAAAACACTATAAAAGTATAAAGAGACATTTTTATATAAAAAAATTATCAATAGTACCTTTTTATATGAATATTATCAACGATACACACATACTAACAAATTCTACTTACTTCACTGAAATCCATATTAAACCATATAATATCCTACAATTTCTTAAATAAAACTATATTCTAAAATATAATGCAAATTCAGCATAAAACACACATATCACCACCTCTAGTAATTATGTTCACACAAACATGCATATACAGAAAAGCTGAGACTCATCTGCCATGTATTATGTTGTGAAAGCAGAATAACATGTCATAATTTTATTCCTCTCAACCACCCAAAAAATAAAACCTTGGCATTAAATGACCCACAAGGAGTTATAGCAGACAAATCAATCAATAAATCAGCTATTGTTCACAAATTTGTTATTGTTATCACAACATTTCAGCTGTTATGCCTTCCGGCCTTCATCAGATGGATATTGATCTGGATGACCTCTAGAAAATTCTAAACTGAACCCATCATTTAATACATGGGGGTAGACAGTTCTTGGCCCACTAATTCTGTTTAGGGATATCTTGTTTACTTCTTAATTTTTGTAGACTCTACTATGATTACATTTTGGTAATATATAAACACACATTACTGGCCATAACTATTAGGCCACCCCAGTGTTTAAAAAAAATTATAAATTTCATACTATTTTTTAGTATTTATTGTCAAGTGAATAATTGTAAATGAAAATAGAATGGCATTTTTGTTAATATTGCACAATACCATGTGCATCAAATGAATTTATAAATATTTCATAATTACCTATATTGCAGTTTCATCAATGAAAGAATGAAGAAAATTTAGGGTGATTCGGTCGAGTTCATCTTTGCCTCCTTGCCTTGTAAAATTTTGCAAAGTAATAACAAAAGAACCATTCTATTTTCATTTAGAATTATCTACTTGGCAATAAATACTAAAAATAGTATAAAATACATCATTTCTTTTAAAAACAGGGGTGGCCTAATAATTATGGTTAGTAGTGTATATATAGACATATATAGCAAGTCTACAGGATGCGATGGCTAAATTGTCGCTATTTGCCTTGTAAAACTTTGCAAAGTAATAATAACAAAAGAACCATTCTATTTTCATTTAGAATTATCCACTTGGCAATAAATGCTAAAAATAGTATAAAATACATCATTTCTTTTAAAAACAGGGGTGGCCTAATAATTATGGTTGGTAGTGTATGTATATGTGTGTGTGAATAAAAAGACAAGAAGAAATTGTTTTTAGTGGATGTGTTTCATCCTGAGAAACATTTAAAGATTGAAAAACATGTTGACTTACAATAAACACAATACAAAGTCATGTTAAAAAGTTCCAGGCCAATCCCACTACGCAATATCAGTATTCAGATACTGATCACTGATTTGGGGTGAAGGGTTACTATAAGAATCTTTGAGTACCCAAATATATAAGAACACATATACAATCTTTCTCTTTCTTCCTCTCATATATATATGTATATGTCAAGAAGAACAGATGAATGTTTAAGTGTGTGGTGAAGCTTTATTCAATCCCATTTGGGTACTGCTCATAAGTGGGGTTTGACCATTTATTTTATAGCTGAGTAGTTCAAAAGGGAAACAACTATGGTAACTATCCATCACAACATATATTGTCAATAAGTTAATAAAAGTTCAATTAACTTATATACCAACTGACTTCAATGTTTTGTGAACAAATCACTCAATGATCAGGAGGTCAGATAAATCTACTGAATTATTACCAAATTTCACATTTATACTCAAAATAAGAAATGTTAACCATATGTGTGTGGGTGGTGCATTGGATATTGGTTCGAAACAAGAAATCGGGGAGCCGAGTTCAAATTCCAGCCAAATTCATTGCATTCACTTACATGCAAATACCCTTGGGAAAGGTATTAATCCGTCTATTCCTTCCAGTTACGGGTTAAATAACAGGACCATTTGGGTTCTATAGCCATGGTCGGCAACCAGTCTACTGCAGAAAGCAAATGATGAGATAATCTTCTGCCCAGTCAGTCATGTCTCTTTTGAGACATGATTGCCTAAGCATGTATCACATATGACACTTAACTGACTGAACCATAGACTCTGAACAAATAACCAATTTGTATTATGCTAGACTCCATTTAAACATTTATGACAACATTGAAATATACTGAAGCAGTATAATACGACTATATCTAATCTGAATTCATTTTTGTTTTATAATTTTACCGTTAAATATATTTCTTATGTAACCTGTCTGGAACAAGAAAGATTATGACTCAAAGTATTATGATATTTTTAAAAAAAAAACATAAAATATAAAAAAAACAATGCATCTAAAAAAATTAGTAGATGCTTGTAAAGTTTTAATGCGTACTTTGCCTTTATAAAATGGATAAACATTCATTCATTTGATTATAAATCTATCAATAAAAAAGATGCTCACTGATTTTTTCTATAAAAAGTAATGATTGATTTGCCTTTGATCTGGGTCTGCTTTTGATGTTAACCCCAAGTCGTTCAATGCTGTATTCAGAGTCAAAATGTTGGCAATTATTTCACATGCATAATTCTATGAAATGTCAAAGTTTATTGGTATATAAATGTACTGACAAAAAAATTATCATTTAAAAAAATACATACAAAGTTAAATGCAGCAGAAAAAAGACAGTTTAACATCCATTTTGGAAACTGTGTTCATTGTTTATATGCTATGATCACAATGTTTTCAGGGGTTAATTCTAGTAATATAGTGTTAATTTCTGCTCTGACTCATTTGAGATAAAGGTTTCATGGTACTAAGTGAGAGAAGGTTACACTTGCTCTTCATGTATATATACGATTGTAATTAAGGTATTTTAGCAAATGTGTTCCACATATTCAATCAATGACAGCAAAATCTAAACTTATTTATAAATGGAACTTTGTCTGTGTGTGAGTCCATTACCTATAGACTCCGATACGGCTAATCCGATTTTCTTGAAAATTTACACAGTTGTACTATAAGCATCTGCGAGTGTTCTTAGTGAGGTTTTGTGTCAAAGCATCCCGATAAATATTGAAAATCGATAATCGAAAAAATCGGGTTATAGAAGGAGTGGTCAGATTTTAATCAAATTTGATACACTCATATACAAAGACATAAGAAATGATATTCAGAAGTTCCATGGTTGCTGTACTTACAATAGTGCAGAAAATTTGATATTGATAACAGGAAATTAAAATTTGACTTACATCCATTTAGTTTTCTTTCAGTCTCTGGTTTCGCTTTAACTGGAAACAACTATTGCTTTTTAGTCTTTCATGCAAAGAGTCTGAGCTCCTGGACCATGGATTAGTTTTAAAGCTTTCATTACACCCGAACAACACCAGGTTCTACTGCTAGTTATATATATGATGGGCTCTCATGTCAATTTTGACTGATGAGCATCCAACAACCACATTCAGATTTTACACTTATGTCATGTGTGACACTTCATCTTCACTAGTGACCTGTAAATACGTCTACATATTGTGCAGTAGCAAGGATCTCAAGACACAGCAACAGGAACATTTGCTGATAATTTTGTCTCTTAGCTGGTCAATATGACTGATTTTGAAATTTCTCATAGCACTCTGACAAAAACATCTCCAGTTATTTTTATTCAGGACAACTCTCTTTACAAAATCATCAAATAGATAGTACTTGCTTGTTTGGTGAAATTAGAATTGTATCACCCTTTGGCTAACTCAGTTTTTTACAAGGGTGACTTTTTAGCATGGAGACAACAAGACATCACCAAAGAAGCATAGCACTAAAATCAGGAAAGTTTCTTGACAAGTGGGTCTACCATAGGTCCTGTACTCGATCAGGTATATATCATTTAATACAGAAATTAAGTAATTCCCAGGGAAGCATAGAGGCAGACTGGAGAAAAAAAAACTTAATGCCAAAATGGCCAAGCATTTATGCGAGTGATAGAGTGTGGACATAGGAATCAGCACTGCATGTTGACTTTCATTTTCATCTCCAGTCTAAAGATTACACTTAGGCATGAAACTGACAATCATCATACAGGATTGATTCTTATATCCAAACTGTTTATATTTATAAACACTGTCTCCAATACTAAGCATTGTTCCCCAACAAATAAACAATTTGGTCGGGTTTCAATCCTGGGTAAAAAAGCAATCGGAGTCTAACCATACTGATGAGCTGTGATACAGCAAAACAGATCTGTCTGCAGATGACTATAGTATTTACGCTCTCACACCCTGATTGAGCACTCTGGAAGAGTGGGAGACTTTGAAAACAGTAGCTACTCCGGCATATACGCATCGCTCATTCAATAATGGATTAGAGCACTCTGGCTATTGGGCATGTATAATGATATACGTGCTAAAAAGTCTGCCTTCTTCCACCGTACGCTCGTAGCCCAGAGGGAGAATCGCCAACTGATGCCAATTCGGTCGGGTTTCAATCCTGGATAAAAAAGCAATCGGAGTCTAACTGTACTGATGAGCTGTGATACAGCAAAACAGATCTGTCAGCGGATGACTATATATATATATATATATATATATATATACTGTTTATCTATATTGTCTGCCTCCTTCTACCAAGCGCCCATAGCTCAGAGGTAGAATCGCTGACTGACGCCAATTTGGTCGGGTTTCAATCCTGGGTTAAAAGCAATTGGATGCCTAACCGTACTGATGAGCTGTGATACAGCAAAACAGATCTGTCTGCGGATGACTAAATATATATATGATGACCATTCAATTTACAATATATATATATAGATATATTTATTGTGACATTAATCTAAGAATTCAAAAATTGATCAATAAAAATTAGCCATGAGTCATTTTTTATCTGTTAAAGTGAGAGCAAATCTTGGTGTAAAGCGAGGATAAACATCTGCACTTTTTGAATACTTCTCATTAATTTGAAATAGATGAGAAACTGATATTAAAAAAAAGATATTTTACAAGAATTTAAGTTTATGCAAATACTGGCTTGTAAAAATAAAAAGACAAACGCACAATTCAGAATGGATTTCCATTTAAGAAAAATTTTGATAGATATATGATTAAATTGAAGTCAATGCTTAAACAGATTCTTTGAAATAAAAGAGGCTCAGTTGAATCAGTTGCAAAGATATAGTCTCCATTATGAAAATGTTTCGAAGATTGCATCTAAAATCTCAGGAGATCTTAAATAGGAAAATTTTCAGCACCTTTCCCATTTTGTTTTACTCACTCTATCTGGAGTTTATGAAACCATTTTGATGGATGAGTTCTTAAAATAATTAAAATAAAGGAAAGTTCTCTCACATTTTTTTTATTAACTCAAAAACTTACCAAAAGATTATTATAAAAATGTGAATCATGGCAATACTTAAACTAATACAGACAATCATTGTAATATTGATTATGACAAAACTTATTCTAAATAAACAAGAATTTTTTTAATTTTCTCTACTCATGAATTTGGACATTAAGAGATTATATATATATATATATATATATATATTTTCGATTCATTGCAAACAACCATATCTCAGAGTAGATGAATCGAAAATTGTGTTATATAGGCTTGATTAAAAAATATATATATAGTCATCCGCAGACAGATCTGTTTTGCTGTATAACATCTCATCAGTATGGTTAGACATCCGATTGTTTTTTACCCAGGACTGAAGCTCGACTGAATAGACATCAGTTGGCAATTCTACTATATTCGTTTAAAAATGGAAAATATATATATATTTTCATGAGTGAGTTTTTGGTCATAATTAAATTATGCTAGTAAGCAGTTGTATTAAAACGTGTTTAATACATTTATATTGTAGAGCTTTTGAATAATTTTAATTCAGAAATGAGTTATTTCCACAACCAAGGTTTCAACTTTTCAGTATCTTCAGGCAATTTATGATAACTAATTTTTCCATTTTTAAAAGCACAAACAGGGATATTTTATAAATGTACAACTGGAATTTTCAAATCACTGTAAATTTTCAAAATTAAGGAGAATTTATTTATAGATCTTACAACTCTTTCATCCATGTTTGTATGATCCTTATATATATATATATATATATATATATATGATTAAATCTGGACATAATTTCTGATCGTTCATTTAGTAATTTTTTTTTTTTTCAGGGAACAACATAATAACTAACTTTTCCTTCTGGCACAATCTGCATACATTACCACTGTTGTATGGTTTGGCTATTTTCACTATGCTCTAAATAATGTGTATAATACTTTTTATGTACCGACACTTTAATTTGTTGAATTAACAGAAAAAGGAAACATACAGAAAAACTAGAGGTTCAACTAAAATGTAAAAAAATATAAAGTTCACTATGTTGGTATCAGTCAAAAGTATTTCTAAGAGACACCATGCCGAGTAGCCTCAGGAAGACTTAATACTGTAACAGCAAGAAAACGAGTAATAGCAAATACATGAATAATTTAGAAAATTAAAATAATTATTAGCTTAATATAAGGAATAAATAAATAAATATATTTACAAACAAATAAGAAATAACTAATTCAACATGTTTACAGACTTTGGTTTATTAGTCATTATAATAATATTCATTAAATTACATCACTTCGTGTCATCCTAAAATTACCTTCACTTTCACCGTTAGCTATAAAAATATTTTTGAGTGAGCATTCTTAAGTTGAAAAAATTTTGAAAGGCTAACAATATTTTTACTACTGTTAATAAATATACATCACAAAATAAAATCATTACATGTACCTTGATAATATCATTACATGTACCTTGATAATATCCATTACAAAACAAAATGTGTTGGTAAAAAATGTTCCCTTTATCCTTATATATATATATATATATATATATATATATATATATATATATACATATACATATATATCTCATTATATCATTTTTATTATAAGTGATTATAATAAAAACATTTTACATCATTACACAAAGACTTTCATGTTTCAATATGATGAACAGTACTTCATCAGGCAATGGTTGGCAACGGGTGGAAAACTTTTTACTTTTTATTTATTTTCCATAAAAATCAATTTTACCACCAGTTACCAACCATTACCTGATGAAGTACCATTCATATTATTGAAATATGAAAGCTTAAGATTAAAAACGTTTTATTATAATCCCTTATTATAAAATATTGCTCTACTTTGTATTGAGCACTTTTTAAAAAGTAATGATACAATATTAGTCTATTTTTTCTGAGATGAGGTAGTATTTACATTATTCGGGCTATTGTCCTCATCTTTGTTGTCATTTGTACAACATATGGCTCAGTGGATATAGACGTAAGTTAAATGGTAGATTTGTAAATGTGCAAGATGGAATGTGAGAAAAATTTTCTGGCTTGTCACAGTGAACCAATTTTCCTTGAAATAGATGTAGCTATTGACTGATGTAGATGCTCCATTTCAAGTCAATGGAAAACATGAGGCCAAGAATGCACACTGTCTTGCTCACCTGGAGTCTAATGTCATTGATGCTTATTGCAGACAAAAAAAATTTTCTATGGTGGTTAAGTGAAAGCAGTTTTGTTTTCAAGGCAAAATTCTATTTCCTGTCCCAATTAATTATTTTTTAAGAGCAGCTGCCAGTTTGACTTTGTCAGGTCTGATGAATTTGCTATTGAGATTTTCATGTTTCTTTTCAATTTTTGTTATAAAAACATAAATAAAAAAAACAAACAAAATCACATCAAAGTGAGCATGAATGCAGACTTTATACTATAAAGTTACAAAATTGATAAGAAATTTCTTTATTATTTAACTTGGAGAAATTGGTATTGCTCAAACAGAAACCTTACTATAATGTGCCATTTTTGCTGTTTTACAAAAACACCTATTTGCTGGTATACAAAGCACACCCATAAACAGAATTAGATGTTTTCATTATTGATTTATTTTTGTATAAGGAGTAAAAGAGACAGTCTTCTAAGTGTTTTTCTACTTTGTTTCACAGAAATTTAGTCTTTTGTGCTAGCAATTGAAAAAACAAACAAAAAAAAATGCTGCATTTAATTGAAACTAATGTGAATAGACAAAATGGGAAATCATTGAAATTAAATCAAACAAGAAGAGTTACTTCCAAAAAGTAGAAAGAATAAGCATAATAATTGTTCAACCTTGATGACAAAAATAAAGATAGAATGTCTAAATATAAAAACCAAGACAGTGAAATGAAAATCATGAAACTTAAGCAGCAGGATAATAACACCTAAAATAGAAGCTGTGCAACTAATTAAACAAGCAGCACATAAAAGGTGATTTACCAAATATACATAATGGAATATTCAAAAGACAGTTCTTGCAAGCAGAGTAAGCAAGTTTTATGAATAGGAAAAAAAAATATAAGAGTGAAGTTGAAAATCTGGAGTAAATAACATTTGTTTATATAAAAACATTCAAAGATATATCAATTTCCTTTTTTTTCTACATACATGTGAAAGCCTGTCCCCCATCAGGTGCCAACCAGGGAAGTTTTTGGTAGCTAGGGTGGTACTGTCACCCCTGATGCCACCAGCAGCCTTTTCCACCATTTTTTTTTTGTGTGTGTAAGCATGTCAGTCTCTGTGATTTTTATGCAACTGTAAGTCAGACTTTCAATGTTGGGCTAAAAGTATTTGCTTTTAATCATTAACCAATACACAACATGTGAAAGCAAATGCAATACCCTGGCCTTGTCATCAACTAACCAGGGAAAGTAACATTGTTTTGGTGGCTAAGGCGGTAATGCTACCATTGGTGCCACCACCGGCTTTTGCTACCATACAGGGTACTGTTTTTTTTTGTGTAGATCTGTTAGTCTCTGCAATTTTATGCAACTGCAACTCAGATTTTTGACATAGTGTTAAAAGCATTTACTTTTGATTGTTAAACAAAACATAATGCGCTCCTAGTGACTGTTATCAATGATGTAGAATAGAAGGTAAATAGATGTGTTTCATGTGTGAAGTAACGTTGTGTTGCAAGCATGATTTTAATTGTTTATTTTGGATCTTAACCCAACCAAACTCAATGCCTGTCAGGCTGAGATCTGGAATTGAAATTATATTATGTTATATTGTATTAGAAAATTGTATTTCTACAGCAGCAGTGTTTTTTTTTTATTTATTAATGACAGATTTTATCACTTTAAATATTATTTTAATGGATTCTCATATTTGAGTAGATGATTTATTAAACAGAATATTTATTTATTTTTTAGTTTACGGTGCTATGAATTAGAATTGTAGACTAATGATAAAATATCATCATTAACAATATACTTTTTTAATTCCAGATATAATCAATTTGTGTGTGTGTGTGTGTGTGTGTGTATAAGGTTGGTTGGTTGTTTTGTTTTTTATGACATATCAACCTCGGCTGGTCATTTATTGCCAACTAAATGTTATTTATTTATTGCTGGTAATACCTTTTTCTTTCAACAATTTATTGTTGTTTTTATATAAGTTTTGTGTCTAGTAATACTATTTCTTTTTTATCAAGATTCATTGAGGTTTGTTTTTAAGGGCAGGGTCCCCAAGTCCTACCCTTGTTATTTAACCCATAACTAAAGGGAAGGGATGGATTAATACCATTCCCAAGGGTACCAGTGCTTAAGTGAATGCAGGGTATTCATCTAGAATTTGAAATCGGCTCACCGATTTCTCTTTCCGAGCCGATATCCACTGCACCACAAAACACATCCATCACTAAATGCTTACAGTGCCTGGTATCCCCAACAGTCACCCATCTAAGTACTGACCAAACTCAACGTTGCTTAACTTCGGTGATCGAGTGAGAACCGGTGTATTCAATGTGATAAACCGTAATCCGTGTGTATAAGGGGGTTGGTGTTTATTAGTTTCTTTAATCCCATTAATTGGTTTACTTCTCAATGATGTCTGAAATATTGTATCTCTAAGTTGGTAAAAGAAAGTGATCCAAATTAGGACATCTAGGAACCTACAGTGATATATTTGTAATAATTCTTAGCCAGCTACTCCTAGATCACACTAGAGGGAGCAGTGTTCTGCTGGGATATAAATTGCCATTATCCTGATCCAGATCTTGACCTCTGTCACTTAATATAAATAATGTCATTGACCCCAAGATCTTAGCAACTCTAAAAAGAACAGAGGGAAATGGCAAATAATCTACCTAAAAAGCCTCTGTAAATAGACTGAACAGAGAATTGGAAAGATAGTAAAAATACAAACACCTTCAGAGTCATTTAATGCTAAAATGTCTTGGAAGTTTGGAAGTGATAAAAATTATGCATGTTATTGTGCTTTCACAACCGAATACATGGCAGATGATACTCATGTACATGTTTGCATTAACACAATTCCCAGAGTAAGTGATATGTGTATTTTATGCTGAAGTTTGGTTGAAGTTATATTTTGGAGTACAGTTGAATTTTTTTAAGAAATTATAGGATACATGAACTAATATCATGAAAGTGCTTTTCATGTTGCTTGCTTGGTTTATTTTGTTTGGTAGAATATCAACCTCAAAGTTATTTAATACTGACATTTAAATATTTTGTATATGACTTTATACTCTCAGAGTAAAATGATGTTTTTAGATACTCAACTACAGCCACTTCCCCACCGACGAAATGTGGCCTCCCTTTGTCTGTTCTATAAATACTTTCATGGCTTCTGCTCAGACGAACTCAAGTCACTGGTGCCTCCTCAACAGGTGTTTACTCGTGCAACCAGATTGGCAACTGGGTCCCACCCATTCACAGTTTTCACAGTTAGGTTAGCCAAATACAGACGACATTTCTACTCCTGCAGCTTCTTCTCTCGCACTTCCCGCCTGTGGAACTCGCTCCCATATTCTTGCTTTCCTGATGGCTACAACCTCCAGAAATTTAAATGCAATGTCAATACTTATCTATTAACCACTTGACTCTAGCCCTCCCCCAACCCCGTATATCCTTCCCTTTCTCTCCACCCTTGAAACTGTCATCACACCTGCATTCTCATCTTTCTATTGCTCCTTTCTAATTGGTTTGTACTCCTCTTCTCTCTCTTCTAATTAATCTTCTTTCAGTTAAGTGCCCCCCCCCCCATCAGTGGCATTTCCGCCTTGCTCGGGGTAAAATGATTAAAATATATATATATATATATATATATATATATATTTTGCATGTAATTTTATTCTTTCAACAACAGATGTTTTGCTTATGATTTTATACTGTAAGTGTAAAAGTACGTTTTTAGATATATATTTTGTAGATCATAAAACGTTTTGTCAAAAGTTTTGCTATAAAAATGTACTGTTGCTTTTTGTTAGGGAGTTCCCTATTTGCCCATAGCTGGGACCCTAACAGTTTCTACCACCTTGAGTTAGGGTGGACCTGAGAACAACAACTCTTAAAAGGTGGTTACACACTCCTCAAAATCACCAATCTTTTGATCAGAGGCCTTGCTTTTTGGATGTAGTTTATTGTCATACTCAGGACTCTGTTATTGATTGTGTTGGCCATCCTTTCCACAAGGATGGCTTTTAAGTAATACTTAGTATTTTAGGTCCCATTAATTGGTTTACTTTTCAATGATGCCTGAAATATTGATGCCCTGAGTTGGTATGGGAGAGTGATCCAAATTAGGAGAGCTAGGAACCTACGATAATAATTTTTAGCCAGCCATTTCTGGATCACACTAGAGGGAGCATTGTCCTGCTGGAATATGAATGGCCATCTTCTTAATCCAGATCTTGACCTCTGTGTCAAGTAAGGTCATTGAGCCCAAGATCTTGGCAACTCTAAAAGCAACAGAGGGAAATGGCAAATAATTTACCTAACAAGCCTCTGTAAATAGACTGAACAGAGAATTGGAAAGGTGGTAAAAAGATAAACATGGCTAAGAACTATAAGTGATGGAAAGTTGTAGAGAGTTATGATTGCCCATATTCTGAAAAGAGAAGGCAGATAGAGGAAGAACTTCAAGTTACAAGTCAGTGGCTAGTGCCACAAATAAACCATACCTTTTCATTTCTTGTCAGGTTAGAAGCCAATATGTTAATGCTCTTGATACATAAGAAAGAGGAATATAGAAACATTCAAATGTAATGGGTATATGTTAAAGTTAAATATTAGTGGGGATATTACATGAAGTCATTTTTTTCATTAATGGCCAAGTAAAGATATGTTCTTAAATACCCAGTGTGACTGGTTATATGTAATGCCTCGACACTTGTTTCTGCCTTGTAAGCAATTATTTTCCATTGATAAAATATCGCAAGCCAATAACTACCCTATTACTATTTCCATGGCAAATGTTCTGACAAGCTATGCTTCCTTTTTCAACCACCTAAAGCCTGCAATACTAAGTACACAGGGGCAAACTATCTTCATTCACTTTCGTTTGTTTTTGTTTTTTTGACAGCATATGAACTCCTTATGGGTCATTTAATGCTGAAATTTTCTTTTCTTGTGAGCTTCAGAAATTTTTTTCCTCCAAAAATGTATTGCTGGTATTTTTTTATAATGTATTTTTATATTTGCATGTTTTTACCCCAGTTTAGAAATTTCCTATTTGCCCATAGTTAGGACCTTAACAGGTTCTACCACTCTGGGTCAGGGTGGACTTGGAAAAAACACAAGAGGTGGTTCCATGCTCCGTACCCCTCCTCAATCAGAGGCTTTGCTGCTGGATGTAGTTTATCATCAGCATTCACTTTGTATTCTTTTTCTAAGAAGAAAGTTTTATATGGACTTCTTCCCAAGAATCGTTACTTTATGAAACAGACTCTTGAGAGGATGCTTCCCCGAATAATACAATCTTAACCTTTTGAGATCAGACCATTATCTATCCTACATATCTTCATGATATGCACTTATGTTACCCTCCTATGTACATATAAAAAAAACTCTTTTAGTAACCACCTACCTTGAGTAGCTCCTGGGTTTTGTATTGGGTGAACATTTATGAATAAAAAATTATACAGATTAAAATTCAGTTATTATTTATTTTGTCAGGATGTACAATCATGCGTTCATGCACACAATATTTTAAAAGATGAATAGACATTGATAATTATTCAGTCCAGGATAGAGTCTGAATAGTGGGAGCACCCAGTGGAAATTGAATTAACTATACCAGCAGTGATCTACAAGCAAACATTCCAGATGAACTGGTCAAATGTACTTTAATAAATAAGAAAACTTTGTCCATCTTTTGGGGCCCTTCACAAATTTATATTTTTTGTAATTCTTAGTAACATTGGTCTTTTTGACAAAACTTTCAACCAACCTATTCCACCATCCATATACAAAAGCTGGTCAGGTCAATGATCCACTGCCTATCCCTGCCTCTTTTCTTTTTAATATGTTCTATGAGTGTCATATTCTCCAATCTCTTTTTTCAGGTGTTCAAGAAATTTCAGCTGTCTTTTTCTGGTTCTACATATGAATGTCCATTTTTTTTTTTAATTTTCATTAAGACTTCTTTATTCTTTAGGCAATCAGGTTTTTACATGAAATCATTTTTTTCTTTTATGGCCAACTAAAGATATGTTCGCAAATACCTGGCGTGTCTAGATATGTTACGTTTGGTTGGTTGGTTGTTTTGTTTTTATGGCATATCAACCTCAGCGGGTCATTTATTGCCAACTAAATTTCATTTATTTATTGCTGGTAATACCTTTTTCTTTCAAAAATTTATTGTTGTTTTTTTATATAAGTTTTGTGTCTAGTAATACTTTTTCTTTTTTGAGTGTCAAGATTCATTGGGATTTGTTTTTAAAAGCAGGGTCCCCAAGTCCTGCCCTTGTTATTTAACCCATAACTGGAGGGAAGGGATGGATTAATACCTTTTCTCAAGGGTACCAGTGCTTAAGTGAATGCAGGGTATTCAACTGGAATTCGAACTTGGCTCACTGATTTCTCTTTCCGAGCCAATATCCACTGCACTACAATGCACATCTGTCACTAAACGCTTACAGCACCTGGTATTCCCAAGCAGTCACCCATCTAAGTACTTTCCAGGCTCAACATTGCTTGTTATATCTGGACACTTGTTTCTACCTTGTAGGCAATTTTTAAACTCCCATATTGGAAGATTTATTATTAAATTTTTTGAACTGTTGTGTTCTTCTTTATTGCCATATTTATAATATTTTGGCTGCTGCATGTTCTGACCTTTTTCAGGTTATTGGAATTTCAAACTGAGCCCTCAAATCTACAGATTAAAAGCAAAAATGTGATTCTACAGAAAGATGTTGAAAATTCTATGGACTGAGTGCCTAATTAAAATATCTGGGAAGTGTTTTAACAAAGGACAGAAAGTGTGACACTGAGATTTGAAAACGTACTGGCTTGGCCAAAATGAATTCCAAAAGCTAAGCAGAGTATTAAAAGAAAAAATTTCCTTAGAAACAAAAAAAAAAAAAAGAGTACTGAATCAATACATAATATTAGTCCTTCTATACAGCAGCAAATGTTAGAAAATCAACTTTAAGATGAAGAAAAACTTGAAGCAACAGAAATGTCTCCCTAAAGAAGAATGCTGAGGCTATCATGGACCAAACATATGAGCAATGATGAAGTTTTAGATAAAATGGAAACAAAAAAGAATTTTATATTTCACATCAGAAAGAGGCAGTTGTAATTTCTAGGCACATAATGTGGAAAGAAGGCTTGGAAAATTTGATACTCATAGGGTAGATTGAAGACAAAAGAGACAAAGAAAACAATGCATAACCTACATTGTGAGCATGAGTAAATGTGTAACGGAATAAGGATTAGGATTAATAACAAAAGGGCAAAATTTATTAAGAGCTACAAAGAACAGGAAATTGTGGAGGGCCATGACTGCCTACGTCCTGAAGGGACACAGCACATAGAAGAAATTGAAAAGGACAGATCCCTTCAACAAGTGCATTAACATTAAGTGAATATGATAGATTAACTCTGAACTTGAACTTGGCTTACCAATTCCAATTTCTTTGCTGATAACTGTTATGCTAATCACCTATGACTATAAGAACTTTGAACAGAAATGTCAGGAGTTTTATGTCTCAAAACAAGAGTGGTTCTGCCAGGGAAATGAACAATTTACAAAAAGATGGATGTAATGATTACATTATCCTAAACAGATTTTTAGCAGGTTTATTTATCTATTTTTTTTTTTTTGTAATTGTAAAATTAAGTATTGTTTAAAAAGAGTAATCCTAAGGCAAGTAGAAATCCTACCAGGATTTATTATTATAATGTTAACAATGTAAGATCTACAGACGATACTATTTTGGTGGCATACACAAAGGAAACTGTAGGAAATGCTAGACAAGGTAGTAAAAACAAAATGTAAAGATGGGACTAATAGTCCATTTTAAGAAGACACAATGTATAGTTGTCAATAAGAACTTCCTTGACATAAGCTATAAATTGTAAATGAAGTAAGTAGAGAAATTTGACTATCTGCAAAGTGTTTCGATAGATGAGAAAACCAAACCCAAAAACACATTAAAATAGCAAAAGCTAAACAAAGTATTATAAAAATGAAGAATTCAGTAGAAACAATGAAAAAAAGACCTGAACTAATATGTCATATATATCCTTCTATATAGCAGTAAATACTGGGCAGTTTCCTCACAGGTAATGAGGAAATTTGAAGCAACAGAGATTTTGTTTTATAGAAAGATGCTGAACAGTGCATGTGAACAACAAGAATTTTTTAAGGAAAATGGAAACAAAATGGAGGTTTACACTTAGAATCACTAAAATAAAAATAGTTGAAATTTCTGGGAGTCAGTCAGTTAAGTGCCATACATGAAACACGCTTGGGCAATCATGTCTCGAAAGAGACATGACTGACTGGGCAGAAGATTATCCCGCAGTAGGTTACCATTGCTTTCTGCAGCAGACTGGTTGCCAGCCAGGGCTATAGAACCCAATCTGTCCTGTTATTTAACCCATAACTGGAAGGAAGAGATGGATTAATACCTTTCCCAAGGGTATTTGCACATAAGTGAATGCAACGAATTCAGCTGGAATTCAAACTCGGCTCCCCGATTTCACGTTCCGAGAAGAGGGATTGAACAATTTGACACATCCAGGATAAATTGAGAGCAAGAGAGGTAGAGGAACCTGAGTAACCTACCTAAAGAGCTTGCATAAATGGATGGAAAGTGTGATACTGAGATCTGAAGGAGAATTGGGATAGCGAAAGATGCCTTCCAGAAGCTGAGTAGAGTATTGATAGACAGGAAAATTCTGCTGGAAACAAAAACAAAAATTATGTGGTCTGTTCTTCAATATGGCAATGAATGCTGAACAATCTCAGCAAAGATGAAAGGAAAACGTGAGGCAACTGAAATGTAGTTCCACAGAAGGATAATGTGGATTGAACATGTCCACAATGACGGGGTTTTGGAAAGAATGGAAATGAAGAAGAAGCTAATACTTAACATCAGGAAAAGACAGCTGAATTTCTTGGGACATATAATGAGGAAGGAGTGCTTGAAGATTCTGATACTCAAGAGTCAGATAGAGGGAAAGAGAGACAGAGGAAAGCAGTGTGTAGCATACTTGATGAGCATGAGCAAATTGATTGCAGAGCAGGATTTGGAAGGGGTAACAGAAGGAAGTGTGTTAAAAGGTAGATGTGGAAAGCCATGATCGCCTACATCCTGAAAGGACATGGCACATAGAAAAAGAAGAAATGGATGACAGAACAGGGAGTGAGAAGGTGAGTAAAAACAAACATTACTAAGAGTGACAAAAGATAGAAAGTTGTGGAGAGCCATGATCACCTACTAAATGAGCATGGGTAAATGAATGGCAGACCAAGGAGTGAGAAGGACAGTAAAAAGCTGAGACCTATAGGAAGTTGTGGAGAGCTATGATCACCCATACACTGATGGGGTACAGTACACAGAGAAGGAAAAAAGAGATAAATATATTTGATATACCTATAATAAGAAAAATGGAAATTTAGTAACCATCTTAACTTTATCTAATCTAAATCTAAACTTATTTATAAAAGAAATTTGTCTGTGGGTGTGTTTATGTGTCTGTCTGTGTGTGTGTGTGTGTGTGTGTGTGTTACCTATAGACTCCGAAATGGCTGAGCCAATTTTCTTGAAAATTTACACAGTTGTACTATAAGCGTCTGTGAGTGTTCTTAGCTAGGTTTTGTGCTGAGGTACCCCAGATAAATATCAAAAATCGATAATCGAAAAAATCGGGTTATAGAAGGAGTGGTCCGATTTTAATAAAATTTGATACACTCATAGACAAAGACATAAGAAATGATATTCAGAAGTTTCAAGGTTGCAGTTTTTACAAAAGTGCAGAAAATTGATAATATATATATATATATATATAAGGCAAGATGTTTGTGTGTGTGTCTGTTTATCTGCCTGTATGCCTGTATTTTTTCAGCCCTTTTATTTTAGTTTTTGCTTCGGGTTTGGCTCTAAGTATGTATAATTGTAGTTCTTAGTCTCAGCCATGATACCATTTACTCAGAGGACTTATTTAGCCTTCAAAATTCAGTATACAATGAAAAAAATTATTTTATATCGATAGCAGGAAATCAAAATTTGACTTGCATCCATTCATTTTTCTTTCACTCTACGGTTTTGCTTTAACTGGAAACAACTGTTGCTTTTTAGTCTTTCATGCCAACATCCAAAGAGTCTGAACTCCAGGACTATGGATTAGTTTTAAAGCTTTCATTACACCCGAGCAATACTTCTAGTTATCAAATAAGGAAGAATTATGAGACCAAGTAGTAAAAATACAACAACAGTTGTTGGAACTCCATAAACAACAACATAAGTGAATTCAAATAATTCATACATTAAAATTATTTCATATTCAAACATGGAATTGCTTGTGTTGTCATGAGGCTTTGTATAATGGATTGACCTGATCTGTAAATCTGACACCATTTTTTCTTCTCTTAGTTCATGATTGTTTTCTGCCGCCACTTCTTGTTTGGTGCCGAATGTATAAATGGAAGAGACCAACCAATTTGTTGATAAGACTTGAACTTTGTCTCACGTTTATGAAAAGTTCCCTTTCAAATAGAGACTTGTTCTTCAAACATAAGTCAAAACAGATAGTGAACTAGAGTGAGAGTGAAGAGGCAAGATAGTGAACTGGAGGTAAAGCTGAACTAACCAAAAGTTACTGGTTAATTAGTTTGACCAGACAACACTAATACAAATCAGCAAACTATGATTACACTAATATGGATAACGTTTTGGTAACAAAAATAGGCTTAAGTGTATTAGGCTTCATATGCAATTCCTGATGTAATAAAATCCAAAGAAACTCACGTAATGTAAACATCTTGAATATAGTAATTTTCAGACTAGTGTAACATGGCTTCCATATGTCTTTTCTCACTCACATCTATTGAACAGGTGAAGAGGCTCATCCCTTGTTTCCTGTTTAGGATGCAGTTTCCGGTTTTCTCTTTTCTAATCTTCTCACTCTCTTCTTTTTTCAATTGGAGTAGATAGACTAAACTATCGCCCGGTTCACACTCCACCCACATCTATTGAACAGGTGAAGAGGCTCATCCCTTGTTTCCTGTTTAGGATGCAGTTTCCGGTTTTCTCTTTTCTAATCTTCTCACTCTCTTCTTTTTTCAATTGGAGTAGATAGACTAAACTATCGCCCGGTTCACAGTCCACCCACATCTATTGAACAGGTGAAGAGACTCATCCCTTGTTTCCTGTTTAGGATGCGGTTTCTGGTTTTCTCTTTTCCAATCTTTTCACTCCTCTGTAGCCCCCTGTACATCAGTGGCATTACCGCCTTGCTCGGGGTGATATGATTAAAAAAAAAAAAATTTTCATAGTATTTGTTCTTGTTTATAACAGTACCAATAATGTTGATTATTATGATGAATGTAAACACTCCTGGTCTCACTAGGGAGTACTAGGAGCAAAATAGAACCAATGACAGTTTTGAATAAAATAAATTGTTAATTTTACCACATCTTAGTGTTACTTCAACTTTTCAGCAGCCATTCCCATATAATTTATCTTTCTATCCTAAGCCCAGTACAGTAGTTTTAATTAGCATTCCTGGTTATGACAATAAACTACATCTGGTAGTTAGGCCTCTGATTGAGAGGTTTAAAGGAGTGTGGAACCATCTCCAAATTGCTATGTTCTCAGGTCTACCCTGATCCAGGGTGGCAGAATCTGTTAAGGTCCCAGGTATGGGCAAATAGTTAACTCCAAAACTGGGGTCATTTAAGAAAAAAAGAAAATGTCTAGGTAAAAATCTTTAGCTTTGGATAGCAATTTGTCTCAAAAAAGGAGATCTCTGAAATAAAAACCACTACATTTACACTTTATAGAATAAGATAGTCTGAACTCTCTAGCCTTGGTAGGTCATTTTCCTACAGATAGTGTCTTGATAAAAGCACTGAGTTTCCAGTCTCCTAAACTGGTTGGTGAGAGTAAGGGCATACAGCTGTAAAACTCTTTCCAATACGTCATGATGGTTCAATTATAGAGCCATCAAGAGAACCCCCATCAAGCCATCAAGAGAACCCTGTCAAGCCCATGCTATCATGAAAATGGATGTTAAACAATGATGATGATGATGATTTCTTGGTAACTTGACCACATGAATTTAAACCACTAGGTTGGAAACTAGTTATAATCGTTTTAAAGTTGAATGAGATAGATATAACTAAGTTCTATTCTAATAGTTTCTTTTCTTGTACTTCTTGTCTGTGGAACTCTCTTCCAGTTTCTTGCTTCCCTGCAAATTCAGTCAGTTAAGTGATATATTCATGATACACGCTTGGGAGATCATGTCTCTTTTGAGACATGACAGACCGGGCAGAAAATTTTTTCCACAGTAGGTTGCCAGTACTTTCTGTGTAAGACTGGTTGCCAACCAAGACTATAGAACCCAATCTGTCCTGTTATTTAGCCCATAGCTGGAGGGAGAAGAGATGAATTAATACCTTTCCCAAGAGTATTTATGTGTAAGTGAATGCAATGAATTCAAATAAAATTTGAACTTGGCCAACTACAATCTTCAAAAATTTCAAATGCAACATCAATTTAAATGCAAAATTATTACTTTACCTATCGCATGAGGGGAATTGGTCAGCCCACAGGTCAAATCCAAAGTGAGATGGGGGTGGTAAGATCGTAAGAGAGATCAGATACAGAGTTGGTGAATTTTTTTTTTCAAAGAACAAACAAAGAAATAGAAAAATTAAAGGAAAAAGAAAATATTCTAAGGATATAGCCAAAGATTTTCCATGTCTGAAACTTGTTCTTTTATTGTCTTTTCTCCTTGTTTAAATCTTCTTATTCTCTTTCATTTTTGGTCACCTTGTTCGATAGTGGTATTACTGCTTTGCCTGGGGCGAAATGAAATGAAAAAATATGCAGCAAATTGTAAAGAAAGGAAAATTGAAGCATCATCATCATTTATCCATTACACCTAGATGGTGCATAGGGCAGCAACTTTTTGTTGCTGTTTCTGTAACAAACTGTTTTTTACAGAGCAGGGTTGTTAGCCCTGCACCCAACCCCAAAACCTGGAGGACCAGTGGACCATTCTTGATCCTTACGTTTACAGCACCTGGTATTCCCAAATGGTCACCCATTTAAGTACTAACCAGGCTCAATGTTGCTTAACTTCGGTGATCAGACGGGAACCGGTGTATTCAACACGATATAGCCGTAGACTATATTGAAGCATACATTTGTCAAATACCTGTCTTAATAACAACAAAGGTGACAATGTTAATCAGAAAAGAAGATAGAATAATGAATATCCAGGTACACCATCTATTTCTAGGCAGTGTGCCAACTATTCCATTATGATAGACAAACAAAGGTCAGCTGATAATTCAATAACACACCTATTGACCAACTAATTATGTGACTCATATATCATAACTTTAAAGGTTAGGACTGTCATGAAATTATTTTAATTCTAGCAGTATAGCCTGGCATTGCTCGGGTGTAATGAAAGCTTTAAAACTAATCTATAGTCCCGGAGTTCAGACTCTTTGGATGTTGGTACAAAAGACTAAAAAGCAATAGTTGTTTCCAGTTAAAGCAAAACCGTAGACTGAAAGAAAAATGAATGGATATAAGTCAAATTTTGATTTCCTGGTATCAATATCAAATAAGTTTTTTCATTGTAAACTGAATTTTGAAGGCTAAATAAGTCCTCTGAGTAAATGGTATCATGGCTGAGACTAAGAACTACAATTATACCTACTTTGAGCCAAACCCGAAGCAAAAACTAAAATAAAAGGGCTGAAAAAATACAGGCATACAGGCAGATAAACAGACACACACACAAACATCGTCTTTTATATATATATATATATATATATATATATATATATATATTATTGATTTTCTGCACTTTTGTAAAAACTGCAACCTTGAAACTTCTGAATATTGTTTCTTATGTCTTTGTCTATGAGTGTATCAAATTTTATTAAAATCGGACCACTCCTTCTATAACCCGATTTTTTCGATTATCGATATTTATCTGGGGTACCTCAACACAAAACCTAGCTAAGAACACCCGCAGACACTTATAGTACAACTGTGTCAATTTTCAAGAAAATCTGTTCAGCCATTTCAGAGTCTATAGGTAATGGATACACACACACACACACACACACACACACACACACACACACAGACAAAGTTTCATTTATAAATAAGTTTAGATTTAGATTTAGATTAAATTTCTAATATTAAATTATTTAAGAAATATCTCAACAGGCTTACTGGAACTAACATTGAAATAATAATTCATTAAAAATGACACTTCTGGTAAGTGTTTTTACAGAGCATGAATAATGTGATACTGAAATCCGAAGACACAGTGAAATAGTGAATGATGCCTTTCAAAAGCTAAGCAAGGTATTAACGGAATAAAATTGTTAAAAACAAAGAAAAGAGTTTCTGAACTGTGATGTAATATCAATCTTCTGATATGGTTGTAAATGCAGAATAATCTCCTCACAAATGAAGAAGTGACTTGAAGCAACAGAAATTTGGTTCTACAGACACATGCAGAGAATAACATAGACTGAATATGTCGGCAATGACTAAGTTTTAGAAAAAATGGAAACAAGAAAGATGCTATACTTAGCAGAGAGATTGAAAACAAGAACAACAGAAGAAAATATTATATGTAACTGTTATAGTGGAACATCCTGCCATCCCCGAGAATAAAATGCTCTACTTTATAAAAGACTGTAATGAGTGGTACAATGTGGAAAAGGTCTTAGGCAAAGGCATTCACTATTCGATAGTCGATTCTTCTCCAACCCGTGGCTTGCCTATATGTGTATTATTGTTAATTGTACCTTAGTACAATAAATCTGGTATATTGTATTCCTGGAGTTGTGTTCCATTCTTCAACTGATCTTTTTATACTGTATTCCTTTTTGGGATATATCAATAACTTACCTTGCAAGTTTGAGTGAATGGATGATGAAACAAGGTTTAGGAGAGATAACAAAAAGACAAATTTCTTAACAGTTACAAACAACAGGAAATTGTAGAGAGTCATAGTTGTAAATGTCCTGAAGGGACATTTTTTTTTTTTTAATCATCTCACCCCAAGCAAGGCATTCCACTGCCACTATTGCACATGGGTCTACATAGGGGATGGTAAAGAGAAGAAGTGGTTAGACATAGGGAATGTCAGGAGGAAGGTGACAGATGAGTAAGGATACGGAGGATGAGGGTTGGGCAGATGAGAAGAGTGTTTGATAGAATGGGAGCAGGTTAGTGTGTTAGGAGGTGTCTATTGACCTTACATTTAAACTCCAGGAGATTGTAGCTGTCGGAGAAGCAATCGTGTGGAAGAGAATTCCACAGTCGAGAAGTGCGAGGAAAGAAACTGTTGGAGTAGAAGTTACAGACATGTCATAAAGAAGTAGAAGACATTTAAGCTTCACAGAGGTCAATATTCCTTTGTAACAATTTCACATCAAACAAAGCAATGCGGCCACTAAGCTGCAAGGAGTTACTGAGAATGAAAATAATAGTGAGGACAATGAAATAATAAAATTCAAGGAGACAGAAGTTAATGACTGATATTGCATTTAAATTAAACCATCCCAGCTGACAGGAAGCCAAAAGACAGTTCCATGAATGCAAAGTGTGATAGAAAAAAACTACTAGAATAGAATTTACAGCTGGCATCTCAGTTTTAGTCACTCTCCCATCACCATAACATTGCTTCTCTTTGCCTTACCTAAAAATATTTTAATAGCAATTCTTCTCATGAGCTTTCCTTTTCAACAGTAAATGAATGAAACCTAGCTGCCAATCTAGTACAAAACTTAAAATTGTGAAGTCAATCCACCAAAAAGGAAAGCTCATGAGAAGAATTGCTATTAAAATATTTTTAGGTAAGGCAAAGAGAAGCAATGTTATGGTGATGGGAAAGTGACTAAAACTGAGATGCCAGATCAATACTGATAATGTTGAAGATTTTTCTTCAGATTTAGTCAAAGAATCTTTAGTTACATAGCATGAACACCAGGCCAGATGTCAGCGCAATATTCAATAAAGCGATGAAGGGCAAACTGACAAATGTCCAAGATACATTATGACTAGAAAAAATTGTGTCGCACAACACAGTGAATCAACTTACTGAGCAGACTGCATAAGGAATGTATAGTTTGATGGTAAGTATAGAACTCGCAGGTCTGGTTTACATGAGAATCAAAAAGTGAGGCATAGGGTTAGTTTATACGAGAGTTGAAAAGCGAGGCATATATCTGGTTTGCACTAAAGTAAAAAAGGAAAGAAATTGGTTTATAATCAAATCTGCAGGTATCTACCCAGAAAATGGCATCTTTTCTTTGCAGTCACCAAGCAAAATTGAATGCATTGGATTTGAATTTCTTAGTTGTGCAGTCATACTCTTCTATGGCAACACCTAATGCAATTTTGACTGAAATTGAGAGCCAGGTGACTGCAATTTCAAGTACATAGAGTTAATGTATATAACACTATATTTTGAGAGTATTCCATACACAGTAAAAGGAGGAGTAATGTTTATGAAATGATGCAGAGTGAAAAATCCTGAGCCATGCTGATGGCTCAAAATATTATGAAGTTGGGTTTGATATGGTTATTGGTATTCACTGGTATCTGAACTAATATTTATCAAGCATTAATGCAATTCAGCACAAAAACTTTAAGACATAACAGTATTTGAAACTTATTAAAATATATTAAAAAGCAATAAATGTACATATTTTTATGATTTTATTCTCTGATTTGAAATCACGTTATATTTTTGGCATGAAAGAGTTTTGTGTGCCTTCGATAAAAATAAATTTTAACATGCAGACACAGTCAAAAAATATTTATATAATTTTTATTATACATACAGTTGCACCACTGACATTTTGGCACCATTGGTTCCAGAACAATGCTGTGTTTACCCTTTCATGCTGGAAATATCAACAGGTACTGACAACTTTCACACACTTTGAGTCTTGGAACACCTGAATCCACACACAACTGGACAGTACCATATTTCAATGCTCATCACATTATCAACTAGATATGCCAGAAATGTAAAACTTTTACAAACTTCTAAAACCATATCACATAGCTGGTAATACCAAGAAAGCAAAATTCAGCATCATTTGAAAGAGAAATCAATTTACATTCATATAATTTAATAGCCTGGCATCTCACAATTCTTATCTAAACCTCGACAGACTTTTTCAGCAATAGGTGTTTATAAATCTACTGATAGTTCATATTGTGAATACTGCTGCCAGATCTGGTTAGGTGCTCTTGCTATTCACCTCGAGGTTCTTGATAAAATCAAAAGGATCTGCAATGTAATTGATCTCTACTTGGCATCTCTACTTCAGTCAATTTCTTACTGATGTGGCTTCCCTCTGTCTTTTCTACAAATATTTTGATGGTAATTGCTCTGATGAGCTTTTTCTTCTGATGTACCAACCACACGAATTTAAGCATGCTATTAGACTGACATCTAGGTACCACCCTTTTACCATTAAATTAGTTACATGCCTCTTCTACTCTAATAGTTTCTTTTCTTGCACTTCCCACCTGTGGAACTCCCTTTTGTTTACTTGCTTCATTGTTAGCTACAATCTCCAAAAGTTAAAATGTAATATCAATTGCCATCTTCTATCTCTTTGAATTCCTTCCATTTGTAATCCTTTTTCCAATACACCATGTACTCTGTTTTTCTCTCACTGTAACCCCTGCACAATAGTGACAGTCCCGGCTTGCTTGGGGTGAAATGATTAAAAACATAAATAAATCAGCTGTTGACTTTGGGAAAGAAAAGCCATATTATTTGAAAGAAGAGCCTGTGGTATAAAATGTTTAACACAAATTCAGAGTTAGAGTCTCATCTTCTTTCTTTGTTGATGTTCTGTTTCCCTTCAGGATGTAGGTGTTCATGGTCCTCCACGTCTTCTTACTCCATGTAGTTCTTAATACCTTTTGTTTTAGTATTTTTTCCAAACTATGCTCTGCAATCCATTTGCTTAAGCCTATCAAGTATGTCATGCATTGTTTCCCCATCTCTCTTTCCCTCTATTTGTTCTGTGGGTATCAGATTCTCCATGCCCTCTTTCCCCATTACATGTCTCAGAAATTTCAGCTATCTCTTCCTGATGTTAAGTATAAGTTTCATTTTTGTTTCCATTGTCTTCAAAATCTTGTTGTTGCTCACATGTTTGGTCCATGGTAACCTCAGCATAGTCAGTCAGTTAAGTGCCATATGTGATACACACTTAGGCGATCATGTCTCAAAGGAGACATGACTGACTGGGCAGAAGATTATCCTGCAGTAGGTTGCCATTGCTTTCTGCAGTAGACTGGTTGCCAACCAAGGCTATAGAACCCAATCTGTCCTGTTATTTGACCCATAGCTGGAGGGAAGAAACAGATTAATACCTTTCCCAAGGGTATTTGCACATATATGATTGCAACAAATTCAACTGGAATTTGAACTCGGCTCTCCAATTTCTCGTTCCAAGTCAATATCCACTGGACCACAACGCACATAGTACTTTGCAAAAAAGATAGAAGGATGAGACACTTGAAAGTTCGTGCTTTTCTCCTGGTCCTATCCTGATGTTGTGGAGTAGTTTTCACACTGAAAGTTATAATCGGGCTATGTTGGTTGCTAATTGATGTGACACACCCGAAATTTTAGAAACTTAGTAATCTTCCACTGAAAGCTGACTCCTTAGTATTTGGCTAACTGCCAAATAATATCAACTGCCTAGTAGTTCTACTGAACTATAATAGAACTCCAAAGAACTTCTCAAAAACTTCTCCTGTTAACTCTTATTAATATAGGAGGGAGAGTCCATTATCTGAGGAATAGGTGTGTTTCCCCATAACAGGAATAAAATTTCAAAATTTCGAGAAAACCCAAGGAAATATGAAGCATTTGCTTGCTGTTGGGAAGTAAATAACAAACCCATGGTGACACAAATGCACTACTCTAGGCACTTAAATAAAGAACTCCAAGTGATTCATCTATACTTCTTAGATAAGTTAGTATTTACATTATTTACATTGTTCGGGTTGTTGTCCTCATCTTTATTGCCATATTATCAATGTTTCGGCTGTTGTATGCTCCAGTCTTCTTCAGGTGCCTAGAATTTTGAAATGAAACCCTTTATTTTGATCACTGGGATAGATTGTTCTTATTCCATGAGTCATGCTGCTTCCAGATGTCTCAGTTATTTTCTCACAGAATAAGACTGATATACCCCAGTGATCAAAATAAAGGGTTCAGTTTGAAATTCCAAGTACCTGAAGAAGTCCAGAGTGTACAATGACTGAAACATTATAAATGTGGCAATAAAGATGAAGACAACAATCCAAACAAGGTAAATAGTGTAAACTCTAAGTAAATCCAAAACCATTGGAGTCAGTCTAGAGTTTTTTTTCTAACAGACTTCACAGCCAGTAGCCCAAGCAAGACTTAATATTATAATTGCTAGAAAGTGAGTTATAACACTCACTATCTCAAAAAAGAATTTCCGGGAACGTTTCCATTATTGCAAATATTGCTTGATAAAGTTTGTAGATTCTGAACAAGAATACTTCAAAGAAGATAAATACTTAGCTTATGTGTGTTGTTGTTTTCTTTTAATCATACCAGTTCCAATACTTTTTGAACTGACATCATATTTATAGATTCAGATAAATCTCTCCACTGCATCAAATAAATGTTCAATTGATCTCATATCAGGCAAACATGGTGGCACTACCATTCAACAGAAATTACCAGAAAGCTCCTCAAACCAATTTTGAATAATTTGTCCCAATGAAAGTGCATGATCAATCTGAAATCACCCATCACTCTTGATGTACATGGTACCCATGTTGATGCTTGGGTTCCTTGGAATTCATCAGACCTTTATCACAGATGACTCTACCATCTGCATGAAAGAAAATGGAACTGGGACACATTGCACTCCACTGTATATTGCCAGTTCTCTGACATACAAAAAAGTCAACGTGAGGAATTTTGTCATTTTGTTTTACTCATTTTACTCTAAGGTTGGTTGGTTGGTTGTTTTGTTTTTATCGCAGATCAACCTCGGCTGGTCATTTATTGCCAACTAAAATTTATTTATTACTGGTAATACCTTTTTCTTTCAACAATTTGTTTTTTCTTTTTTTTTATATAAGTTTTGTGTCAAGTAATACATTTTTCTTTTTCAAGTATCAAGATTCATTGGAATTTGTTTTTAAGGGCAGGGTCCTTAAGTCCTACCCTTGTTATTTAACCCATAACTGAAGGGAAGGGATGGATTAATATCTTTCCCAAGAGTACCAGTGCTTAAGTGAATGCAGGGCATTTAAATGGAATTTGAACTCGGCTCACCGATTTCTCTTTCCGAGCCGATATTCACTGCACCACAATGCACATCCATCACTAAACGCTTACAGTACCTGGTATTCCCAAGCAGTCACCTATCTAAGTACTGACCAGGCTCAACAGTGCTTAACTTTGGTGAGCGAGCGACAACTGGTGTATTCAATGTGATAGACCGTAAGCCTCTAAGCAAGGTAAAACTGCCACTAGTGAACAGGACACTACAGTCAAAGAAAAAACTGGGTACACGGGATATTGAAGAAAGAATAAAAGATGAACAGGATTCCTGTTGATAGAAGATGACAATTCACGTTGTATTTAATGTTTTGGAGAATATTGGGAAGCAAGTATCAAAGGGATTTCCACAGATGGGAAGTGTGAGAAAAGAAACTGTGAGTAGAAATGGCAGTTACATTTAAGTATTTCAACAGTAAAAAGGTGGGACCTAGATGCCAATCTAGTAGAGTGCTTAAATTCACCTGGCTAGTGCACTGTTCATCAGAGCAGAAGTCAATAAAATATTTGTAGAAAAGGCAGCGGGAAGTCACATCATGTCAGTGAGAAAGTGACTGAAGTCGAGATACCAAGTCAGGACTGATTACATTGCAGATTCTTCTTTGGATTTTATTGTGAACCTCAAGATAAATAGCAGGAGCACCCAACCAGTTATGGTGACAATATTAATTGCACAAACAAATGGTAGATTTATAAATTGGATTCTGACAGAAAAAAACTTTCTAGCTCAACACAGAGACCCAAGTTTCCTAGCACTAGTTGTGGTGTTATTAGGACCACCCTAGTGGATCACCTGTTTCTATATCTAATGAAAAGTAAAGAACACTGAACTAGCTTGCTGGTTATACATCTTGTATCTCATAAACAATATGAATGCGATTTGAACAAGTGTTCTTTGTTATATTACTGCAGATAATTCTAGCCAGATGTGCACCAGTCATGGTCTTTTACTTTAAAGTAAAATAATTATTAAAAAAATAAAAAGTTATAAAAAAAAAAATTTAAAAAAAATAATATTGGTCTTAACATTTAGAGGCCATGACTTACCATTGCATATGTGGCACTGTAATTCAAGAGATTTCAAACATCTCCACAATTTCAAAAATGCAATGTCCTAGTTCATCTGCCTTCTAATATCAGTGCTTTACAAGCTCCTCAAATTCTGGAGTGTCCCTACTCATAAACCCCAAAATGGAGTGCTCCACTCCTTGCTTCTTTCATAAAAAAAAGCTGTACTAGCTCTTGATCCTGGAAAAAAAAAGGGTCATACTCCTTTTCCCTCTGCACAGTTACATTATATTACATCAACAAATTCTCAATATATTCTCACCTACATGGTTTAATCTCATTTAATAATCTACACAGTTTAATATTTCCTGTTTAACCACAAACTTAAAATTTGTTTCTTTATTCTGATGTGGGCTGATACAAAGTGAGTAGAATAATTGGACATGGATAGAAAATGTTTTAGAAATTTAACTTAGATAAACAATTTTTTTATACATGCAAAAAAAAAAAAACACGATCTTTTAAGTCACTCACTTTGCATACTCTTTTTTAGCATAGTTGATAAAAACATTTCTGTTTATAATCTATATTTTAACTGTTGCAAGTTGTATGTCTTGTTTGTAAAATAATGTTTGTTAGAATATGGAAAAACAAATCAGTGTGTCAGAGATAAGAACATTGTTGGCACTTGTTAAAACTGTTTAAGTCTATGTATCTTGCCCCCTACATATCTCCCATCCCCTACATAAACTTAACTCATTTTAGATAGATTTGCCACTTTTCTGATTTTTTTTAAAGTTCTAACAAAAACAAGAAAAATTAGAAAATGTTTGGTTTAAAATAAGGTGTAGCTGTGTTTCTTGGATATTCCTACAAAACAAAAATTGCTACTATGATTTTCGAATTTCGAGCTTTGTGGAAATTAGGCTTACATAAAGAATACTTTAGGTAGAAATTATTGTCTGAAATTTGAAGTTATTTTTCTGGGAATGCCAGTTTTAAAACAACATAGGGATTGGTTGGATTGAAATAGAGATGCTCAATAACCTCAACATTTTCAGAAAAAATGCTAGGGTAATGATGAATCTATAATGGTAGCAAACAACTTGCATACTAATAAAACATGAATTTTGCAGGTATACAAAAATAGAAAGGTGCGTAAGACAAGGATGAATTTTCTTACCAGATCTATTTAATCTATGCAGCAAAACAATTCTGAGAGAAAAGCCTTGCTAGTATTTGTCATTGGGAGCTACAGTCTGAACAATGTAAGATTTGTGCATGACATGGTACTGATAGCAGACACGAAAAAAGAAAATGCAGGACCTCATACAAAAAGTAACAAAAGAAAGTGAGAAGAAAGGATTGAGCAGAAACTTCAAGAAAACAGAATGTATGACCATCAGCAAAAAAGAAGATACCAAAATTCTAACTCCTGGTTGGAGAAATTGAAATAAAACAAGTAAAGAAATTTAAATACCTGTCAAGTGTTCTGACAGAAAATGGAAAGTGTGGCATTGAGATCGAAAGACGCATTGGAGTTCTATGGATAATTACATAAAAAAAAGATTATTTATCCTTAGAATCAGAATAGTTTAGATTTTTGGCACATGTAATGAGGAAAAAAGTCTTGGAAAATTTGATACTCACAGGACGCATTAAAGGCAAGAGATACAGAGGGAAATAGCGAGTAAACTATGTTGCAAGGTATACAAAAATAGAAAGGTGCATAAGACAAGGATGAGTTTTCTCACCAGATCTATTTAACCTATATAGCAAAACAATTCTGAGAGAAAAGCCTTGCCAGTATTTGTCATTGGGAGCTACAGTCTGAACAATGTAAGATTTGTGCATGACATGTTGCTGATAGCAGACATGAAAAAAGAAAATGCAGGACCTCATACAAAAAGTAACAAAAGAAAGTGAGAAGAAAGGACTGAGCAGAAACTTCAAGAAAACAGAATGTATGACCATCAGCAAAAAAGAAGATACCAAAATTCTAACTCCTGGTTGGAGAAATTGAAATAAAACAAGTAAAGAAATTTAAATACCTGGGAAGTGTTCTGACAGAGAAAGGAAAGTGCGGCATTGAGATCTAAAGACACATTGGCATGGCCAAGGACACATTGGAAAAAATCTCATAAGAAACAAAAAAAGGAGTGCTGGATTACTATGTGATATCTGTCCTCCTGCATAAAAGTGAATGTGAGAAGATATTATCAAATGAAAGAGAGGCTTGAGGCAGCAAAAATATGGTTCTACAGAAGGATACTGAGAATATCATTGAATGAGCACATGAGCAACAATGAAGTATTAGAGAGGATGCAAACAAGAAGCAAGCTCATACTTAACATCAGGAAGAGACAGATGAAATTCCAGGGACATGTAAAGAGGAAAGAGGGCCTGGAGATAAAGGGAAAGAGAGACAGAGGAAAGCAGTGTGAAACATACTTGATAGTCCTGAGCAAATGGATGGTGAAATGGTGTTTGGGAGAGATACCAAGAGGAAAAATATTGAAAGTGACAGGTGACAGAGCCAAGTGGAAGTCCATGATCACCTATGTTCTGAAAGGAACACACGCATGAAGAAGAAGAAGAATTCTAAAAGATTTGATTTGAATTTCAAATCAATTTCAGCAATGGAATTTGATTAAGATTAGATGTTTCTAACTGAAATAAGTCCCTTCATAACAAGTGGGGAAACATTTTTTTAACAACTACTTTTTGTTGCTTAAAAGCAAATGCTTTGTCAGAACATATTTATTCAGATTTAAAAAAGAAGAACAATTCCTAATGGTAAACCTGAAATAATACAAGAGTCCGTAGATATCAATGAGGAGAGAACAATTCAAATCTGATGTTTGTAAATAAAAACAAAGGAAAGGTACCACTTAAATATGTTAGAAAAAAACAGGTACTTTTTTGAAAGGTACAACCTCAAAATGTTAGAAATCATTTGGAGACTGTTTTAGAGTTTCAATTAAAATAATAAAATAAGCTTTGATTCTGACAATTTTGCTGATTCTAGGAAGGTGTAAGAAAGGTAAATACTGAAAATGTAAGAATTCCTTAATGAAGGTTTTGTTTGGAAGTCCTAATTAATTACAAAAATAACATCTGAAAATTCTTTATTTAGACTGTTTAAATTGTTTTCCTCATCTTGTTTATGACATTTCAGCCATTTTACGCAGTGGCCTTCTTCTTATGCTCATAATTTCAAACTGAACTGTTTATTTCGATCCCTGGAGTATATCATTCTCATTCCATATGTGATTGCTCTTTCATATGCCATATAGTAATCTCCCTTTAACTCAACTATGTAAGTTATTTGCTCACCACTGTTGTAGCCAGCATTGTACTTACAACTCATTGGGCCAAGCCCCTAAAACTATCCACTTTGCCATGTGTCCTCAACAAAACAAGCCCAGTGGATATAGTTCCAACAGTGTAAAAAAATATGAATACTACCTCATCTCAGAAGTCTAGACAAATATCTGAAAAGCCCTATGAATTTGAAATTTTGAATTTTAAAATTCTCCATAAATTAATTTAGATAATTAATTTAAAAAAGAAGTGAAAGCAGTTACTTTTCATTAGAGCTCTAAAAAATGTCTATAAAGTTGAAAGTAAAATAAAAATGTATTTGATACAGGGCTTTCTATTTTCTGTTTACCCAGTAACCCTTCAAATTTTACAACTTCATTTTTATTTTTATCCTAGCAGTATAGTCTGACATTGCTCAGGTTTAATGAAAACTAATCCATGGTTCTGGAGCTCAAACTCTTTGGACATTAGCATGAAAGACCAAAAAGCAATAGTTGTTTCCAGTTAAAACGAAACCGTAGATTGGAAGAAAAATGAATGGATGTAAGACAAATTTTGATTTCCGGTATCAATGTCAAATAAGTTTTCTATCGCAAACTGAATTTTGAAGGTTAAATAAGTCCTCAGGATGAATGGTATCATGGCTGAGACTAAGAACTACAATTATGCCTACTTAAAGCTAAACCCGAAGAAAAAAAACAAAATAAAAGGGCTGAAAACCTGATTTTGATCAGACCTGATAGGATATCAGGATATCAATTTCCAATATCAGGAGGAAATTGGAAAAAATAAGTAACCCATGACCTGACTGGAAGCCTAAAGAATATTTGTGTGAAGTTTGGTGAGAATTGGATAAAAATTGTGGATTTGTATAAAGGACATAAAGACAGACACACAAACATCTTGCCTTTTATATATATAGATGATCTGGAATTGGAATGAATGATACCAATCCTGAATCCATCATAAAAACTCAGGATATGGATTACTAAAATGCTAAACACTACAATGTATGGATCAGTTATAACAAATGTAGTATAAGAGATAATAACATAGAATATTCTACACTACGGTAGTTTCACTCAACACATAAAAAATAAAACCCTAACCTTGATAAATTCAGTCATATTCTTTTATTGCCTCATTAGATTGAGACATTCCTATAGATGTCATAAATGATACCAAACTCATTAAGAAATATCGAAATTGTCAGCTGTCTATAACTGCTTTCTAAAATCAATGGTTAAAATTAGTTTTAAACAAGTGAAGCCAATGGGTCTCACAAAAGACCACACTTCATTGAGTTTGTGAAATGGTACTACAGAATCACAAAAAACTATACCAAATAAGTGAAATGACATTAATTGAATACTTGCAATAGCTAAAACTGTTGTTATACATAATTCAAAGAGAAAAAAAAAATGATATAAGATGTTGACATTCCACACTGCTTTAAATAAATTTTAGCAAGGAAACTCCTATCACTTGTGGAAAGAGCTACACTCTTATGCAAATTAATGGAAACAATCATTTCAGTTTCATTTCTTTCACTATACAGTCAGTTTCAGACCCACTAGAGTGACAGGGTGTAATTGATTTCTATTTTTTCCTCAGATTAGGTCATTTGCAGTGCTATGCAGTAATATGAATCTATTTTCAGGGTGTATGATGAAATTTGTTTGGCCTTGAAAAATATTGTGTCATCTGTGATTGCATTAGGTTTTTATCACACCCAGACACTATTGTCTCAACTGTTGATTAGTTGGCATACAGCCATTGTCTGCAATGTATGTTACTTCAAGGAAGCATAGGAAAATTATAACACTGCACAAGCACACAAGCAAGCCTTACAGAAAGATTGTGGATATTGTTGCTGTCAGCCTTTTAGATGTCAGTTGTTTCATCAAGGGGAAGAAACAAACTGGATCCATTATTGGAAAATGTAAAGGAAAATGTTATTGGAAGAGAAAAACAATTTCAAGAGATGATGTATACATGATCAGAGAAAGCATGAAAGACCCTAGGAAGACATAATTTGTTTTGTTTCAATTAATTTGTACCAGGGTGTATCTCTGTTCATATCTATCTATTTAAGTAATCCTGTATTCGAATAGGACATACACACATAACCCACTCTTATCTGGTAAAAAATGAAGAACCTCCCGAATACATTGCATGACAAGAGCCCTAGACAGTAAAACATGTTCTACTCGACTGCAGTGACTTTACATATATCCGGCAATCCCTCTATAATGTTAACAACCTGAAAGATCTTTTCGAAAAAATAAACTCTATACTATTCTAACCTTCCTCAAAAAGATCAAACTATACAACAAAATATAATCTAAGTAAAGATCCGAAGATCAAAAAAAGATCTGACCCTCACCAGGGGAAAAAATTTAAAAAGTAATAGAACTTGAAAGCAATGGAAAAGTTTAAAAAGCAAGACACCTTCCAAAATTCTGAAAAAATAATATAACCTTACCCAAAATCATTTGTTATGATCATACATGATCCCATAAGGATAGGTCATTAAATCTCAAAACAAATAAACAAACTATTTAAGTATCTCAGTCCAAAACACAAAGGAAAATGCAATTAGAAGAGAAAAACTAATCCAAGAGATGATGTATATATGATCAGAGAAAGTGTAAAAGATACTAGGAAGACATAATTTGTTTTGTTTTAATTAATTTGCACCAGGGTGTATCTCTGTTCACATCTATCTAACTATCTCAGTCCAAAACATAAAGGAAAATGCAATTAGAAGAGAAAAACAAATCCAAGAGATGATGTATACGTGAACAGGGAAAGTGTAAAAGATCCTATGAAGACATAATTTGTTTTAATTAATTTGCACAAGGGTGTATTACAGCTACTGAACTTGAGAAACCTATTTTCCTGGAAAATAGTTTTAAGAGAAAAATTTGATAGGTTTTAACTGAGAATAGTAATGGCTGCTTATTCAATAAATGCAGAATGTTTCCTTATTAATTAACTGCTAATTCTATCATCAATACTTATACAGCTAATACTATAATTACCATCCCAATGATATATGGTTCCTCGATGTATAGCTGATGATCCATTAGCATATGTCTCATATAGCTTTTGCAATGAAACATAAAGGTGGACTTTTTTTCAACACTTATATATTTACACTATTTACATTGTTCAGACTGTTATCCTCATCTTTATTGTCATATTCCTGATGTTTCAGCTGTTGTGTCCTCTGGCCTTCTTCAGATGAGTAGAATTTTGAATTGAACCCTTTATTTCATCCACCAGGGTAGATTGTTCTAGTTTCACATGCCGTGCCTCATCTGGAGGCTTCAGTTTCAGTTATTTCCCTTTGTAACTCAAGTTTTTTTGTTCACTTTTGCTGTGGTCAGGTATTGAACTCACAACTCTTTGGATGAAGTCACTGGGCTATGTGTCCTTGGGGACATCAGTGTATGACTTTTTGGGACTTATAAACCTTATGTTTCAGCCTTTTCTTTTTACCAGAGCTCATATTACAATTTTTTGTTATTATTGCTTTTCTCTAGCATTCCATATTACTGGTTCCCATATTGTATTCATTTCTAGGCTTGGCTAAATTAGTAGATTTTTATGGCTTAGCATCTGTGCAATTCCTTAAATTTTTGTATTTTCCAGTGATATGCTTTGTCTCTTATTTCAGATAAGATAGCAGTTAAAACAATGCAAATAATTAACATACCTCATCTTAAAAATACAGACAGATATTTATACATCCTCTTGCATTAATAGGTTCTTTCATTTACACCTGAGACCTCACTTTACGTGGAAACTATTACAAGAAATAAACAAAAACAAATTAGGCAAGGAATTTGACCAAAAAATCAATTAAGCAGTCACAAAAGTTATGTATAAACCATCTCTGCTCACAATGCCACCTGTGGACACTTGGTGAATCCTTAAGAGAATAGCAAGAAATTCAAGTATCCATTCATGATGTTTACCATCAGAAATGAAAAGGAGACTTGAGCAACACGAGTGTCACTAGAGCAAGTGATAATAAAAATACAGTAGGCAGAATATGTGAGCAATGAAGACATTTTTTAAGAAAAGTAAGAAGCAATGATTCTTCTTCATCTATGTGCCCCGTCCCTTCAGGACGTAGGCGATCATGGCTCTCCACGTCTCCCTATCCCTTGTGGCCCTCAGCATGTTTGTTCCCGTTACTCCTGGTAACCCCCGTTTCATCATCCACCCGACCAGGCTCTGCAAATATGTTATCCGCTGCTTTCCTCTGTCTCTCTTTCCCTCTACCTGGCCAGTCAGTATCAGGTTCTCCAAACTCTCCTTCCTCATTGCATGTCCCAGGAACTTCAGTTGTCTCTTCCTGATGCTCAGCATCAATTTCCTTTTTGTTGCCATTCTTTCCAACACCTCGTTGTTGCTTGTATGCTCAGTCCATGATATCCGCAGCATCCTTCTGTAGAACCACATTTTGGCTGCTTCCAGTTTTGTCCTCATTTTCGATGATATTGTCCAGCATTCACTGCCGTATTGAAGAACTGACATCACATAGTAATCCAGCACTCTTTTCTTTGTTTCTAGTGAAATTTTCCTGTGTTAGTACTTTGCTCAGCTTCTAGAATGCGCCCTTTGCCATGCCAATTTGCCTTCTGATCTCTGTGTCGCACTTTCCATCTCCTGTTAGAACACTTTCTAGATATTTAAATTTTTGCACCTGCTTTATTCTGGTATCCCCCACCTGTATTTGGCATTTTGGGTTGCACCTTTTGCTGATGACCATGTATTCGGTTTTCTTAAAGTTTATTTGTAGTCCTTTTTTGTCACTCTCCACCACTACCTTCTGTAGGAGGTCCTGCAGTTTCCTTTCCGTGTCTGCAATCAGCACTGTATCATCTGCATACCTTATGTTGTTCAAGTTGTGGCCTCCAATAGCAAATCCTGGCGTGTCGTCTAGTGTCCTCAAAATATTCTCGCTGTACAGGTTGAACAAATCCAGTGATACTTTTCTTAAAAAATGTCTTCATTGCTCACATATTTTGAATGTTGAAAAGTTTGTTGTTATCACAGTTGTTCCATGACTTTGTCTTTAATGGCCCTTTTTATACAGGGTCTGAAATCTGTGTGAGGCAACATTACTTTAGAGAGAGCTATGTTAGAGCTTCTTAGGCCATCTTGTCTACTTATCCATTTCCTTGAATGCCAATATGGTTTGGTATCCAGTATAGTGGGATGTGTGTTGTGGTGCAGTGGATATCGGCTTGGAATGAGAAATTGGTGAGCTGAGTTCGAATTCCAGTTGAATTCATTGCATTCACTTACACGCAAATACCCTTGGGAAAGGTATTAATCTGTCTCTTCCTTCCAGTTATGGGTTAAATAACAGGACAGATTGGGTTCTATAGCCTTGGTTGGCAACCAGTCTACTGCAGAAAGTGATGGCAACCTACTGCAGGATAATCTTCTGCCCAGTCAGTCATGTCTCTTTTGAGACATGATTGCCCAAAGTGTGTTTCATGTATGGCACTTAACTGACTGACTGATCCAGTATAAAACTAGCACTGTATCTTTTTTCTTATAGATGAATTCAAACCGATTTAATAGCTCATTAATTAAGGGGTTTTTCATGTTTTTATACTTCAAAGCTGTAACATCAGATAATGAGCCTGAAAAGATGATGAATCTATCTGACTCACTAGATTTTATAATATCTAAAGCCAGATGTATGGCTGTGGCTCCTGCACTGAAGATGGAGACCTTGTTGGGCAATTTTTTAATCATTATTATGTTGTCAGGTATAGCAGACCACCCCACTCTGTCCAACATTTTAGAGCCATCTGTGTATATATGCTTATGGTTTGGTTGCACTTGTAGGACATTATGAATTTCTTCCACATAATTGAATAAGTTAGAAATAATTTTGGAATATTTGGTAAGGTCTAACAAAATCATAGGGTAATACATTTACCAGGGAAGATTTTTTGAGATGGAGGATTTAAGTATAAATGTTGGATTTAATTGTGCTTCATTGACTAGTTTTTCATATAAAAGCCAAAAGGTTTGACAGCATTTTCTTTTTTATTGAAAAGAAATTCATATTTAGGGTTGAAGGCACAGTTATATACAGGGTTAGTTAGACATGATTTCAGTTTTTGATAATATTGTAATATGAGTTTTTAACATCTCAACTTAAAGAGTGCCTCATGGGCTTCTGCATATAGACTTTCAGTGGGTGATGTTTTGAAAGCCCCCAGAGCCAGTCTTAATCCTGCATGGTGTACAGGATCAAGGATTTTCAGATAGAATTTCTGAGTCAAGCCATATATGAAACATTCATAGTCCAATTTAGATCTTATAAAAGCACTGTATAATTTTAGGAATGATATGTGACCAGCTCCAGAGTCAATTTTTGCCACAACTTGTAATAATTTTAATGCTTTGAAACATTTATGTACTTTAAGTGTGGTATGAATGTCATTTTTTTTATCAAAAAATATTCCCAAAAATTTACAATGATCTGTCATTTCAATTTTGTTTCCTTCCAGTTTCGAGGTTGGGTCTTTGTGCATTTTCTTCTGATTACAGAAATGAATACATTTTTTTCTTGGTTGAAGAGAATTTGAAGCCATTTTCAATGGTCCATTGACTAAATTTATTTATACACGTTTGCAGTTGTCGCTCTGCTGTATGCATGTTCTTTGATCTGTATCAAATCATAAGGTCATCTACGTATAAAGAACCGTCAATGCCTTGATTCAGACACTTAACAATGTTGTTTATCTTTATGTTAAGAAGTGTAACAGAAAAGATAAAATCTTGTGGAACAGTTTCCTCTTGGATCTTCGAGTCTGAGAGTGTTGATCCAACCCTAACCTTAAAACTTCTATCAGATAAAAAGTCATTCATCAATTTGGGCAAATCTGCTTTTAATCTTAACTTGAATAAATCATTTATTATTCCCAGCCTCCAAGTTGTCTCACTGGCCTTTTCTAAATAAAAGAAAATGGCTACTGCATGTTGTTTTTTAATGAAAGTTTCTAGTCTAATGGTGTTGTCTATGTTACTTCTTTTATTTCAAAAACCACTCTGTAGGTTGGAAATTAAACCATTAATTTTGAGATATCAGTTCAGTCTTTTATTTATTATTCTTTCTAAGGTTTTGCATACACCATGTGTTAGTACTATAGGTCGAGAGTTTTTGGGATCTGATTTATCTGGTTTATGTATAGGAATCACAAAAGCTTGTTTTCAGCTCTTAGACAATCTTCCCTCAAACCATATCTCATTGAATACATTTTACAAATATATTAATAATTTTGGAGGGAGTTGTTTAAGAAATTCATAATGAACTTCATCAAGATCAGTAGCTATACTGTGTGTTTCTCTTATGGCATTTTTGAGTTCCTCTAGAGTAAAAGTTTGATTATATTCTTCTTTGTTATTTGAATTAAAGTTCAGCCTTTTTGGGGTTTTTCTGAATCCTGTCTAATCTTTTTAAAGTGTTGCTTATAGTTTTCATATGAGGAATTGTTTTTGAAAGTTTCTGCCAGTAAATGATTTTTACATGTTATTTTAATATTATTTTGAAAAATATGATTTTAAAGAGGTGATAGATTTTTACCAGCGATTTTCATATGAGGAATTGTTTTTGAAAGTTTCTGCCAGTAAATGATTTTTACATGTTATTTTAATATTATTTTGAAAAATATGATTTTAAAGAGGTGATAGATTTTTACCAGCGATTTTCTTAATCATATTCCAAACTTTTTTTTATTTTGTATTTGGGTTTATTTTATTTATATAATCTCTCCATTATTTATTTTTTCTCTTTTATGATTCTTCATGCGATTGCTCTTTTATGTTTGAATAAATTTAAGTTTGGGTTGTTGGTTGAATATTGAATTTTTTTCGTGCTGCTCTATGAAGTGTTATTGCTTTTTTGCAATCTTTGCTGAACTATGGTCTTTGATATTTGTTCAATTCATTACTTTTTGGTATGCATTCTCTTACTATTGCCATTAATGTTTTCATGAAATATTCTACAGATTTTTCCCGTCTTCTTTATCTATGAGATTTTGATGGCACTGTTTCTTGTATTTCTTTCAATCCTCTTTGTTTATTTTCCATCTGGGTAGATGGATTTCTGTAGATTCTGAAGTATTCAGTATTATTGGGAAGTGGTCACTACCCCATGAACTTTCCAATGACAATCCAGAAATATAGCAGGATTGCACAGTGATAGGTCAAGAGCTGAATATATACCTAATGCTGGATGTAAATATGTATTAGTCTTATCATTTAGTAGACATATGTTATTAATATTAATTTTCTATATTTTTCCTTTTTTTAATCATATTCTTAGAATATTGTGACTGCTAAAGTCACCTGATAATTGTTAAATTAGTTTATTTAAGTTGGTTTCTTCTAGAGGCTCATGTGGTGAAATGTAAATAGAGCAGATGTTTACTGTGCTATATAGAGTAGTTTTTACAGCTACTGCTTGAAGCTTGGATTCTAGTGGTATTTTACTTTGAGGAATGTCATTTCTTATTAGAATTGATGTGCTTCCAGATACGCTCTGTTGAGGTTGAGTTTCATTTATATAATTATATTGTGAGTAATTTTTTCTTTATATTTTATCATTTGATTTTAAGGTTTCTTGTAGGCAGATGACCGTGGGCTGATATTTTGTTATAAGTAGGAAAAGATGATTTATGTTAGACTAGCTGTATAGCCTGGCGTTGCTCGGGTGTAATGAAAGCTTTAAAACTAATCCATGGCCCTGGAGCTTAGACTCTTTGGACGTTGTCACAAAAGACTAAAAAGCAATAGTTGTTTCCAGTTAAAGCGAAACCAGAGACTGAAAAAAAATTAAATGGATGTAAGCCAAATTTTGATTTCCTGGTATCAATATCAAATAAGTTTTTTTCATCCTAAACTGAATTTTGAAGGCTAAATAAGTCCTCAGAGTAAATGATATCATGGCTGAGACTAAGAACTACAATTATACCTACTTAGAGCCAAACCCAAAGCAAAAACTAAAATAAAAGGGCTGAAAAAAGTACAGACATACAGGCAGATAAACAGACACACACACAAACATTTTGCCTTTTATATATATATTATTGATTTTCTGCACTATTGTAAGAACTGCAACCTTGAAACTTCTGAATATCATTTCTTATATCTTTGTTTATGCGCGTATCAAATTTGATTAAAATCAGACCACTTCTTCTATAACCCGATTTTTTTTTATTATTGATTTTCGATATTTATCGGGGGTACCTCGACACAAAACCTAGCTAAGAACACCAGCAGATGCTTATAGTACAACTGTGTAAATTTTCAAGAAAATCGGTTCAGCCGTTTTGGAGTCTATAGGTAACGAACACACACACACACACACACACAGAGACAAAATTCCATTTATAAATAAGTTTAGATTTAGATTAGATTTTAATCTACTACAATTTCATTTTCCAATGAATAATGTTCTGCATCTTTAATCTCAGTGATTTTGTTTTTTGTTTAGTTGGATTCATTTATTTCCATGTTTTCTACACTTTTGGATCTGGCTTTGATGGAGGTTTTTTGAATATTTAAAGTTTCTTTGTGTGGCAGGCACGAGATAGAACCTGGGATGAGCACAACTGTTTGCGACTTACCTTGTCCCCGCCAAAAAAAGAGCCTGTATTTGCTGAGCATGTAAAGCTACTGCAGTTAAAATGAAGGCGAAAGGAAAAGCACTTACCGCTCTGCCGTAATCCGTCCTTGACCAGATAACGTAAAAGAATAAGGGGGGACTTGCATTGCATTTTTATACAATAAAGATGCAATGCATTATGAGATTGCATGAAGACGCAAAGGATTATGGGTATATGGACAAATATAAAAGCAACTAATTTTTCCCAGTGCGGGGTGCTTGGAGCAACATTCACAGTTGGTGGCTGGAAAAATCTGTTAGTGCGATTTTGATACAGAACTCAAGAAGGAACAACTCTAGGTTGGAATACCAGCTGGGAGAGCTTGAATTTACTCGCTGGTTGCTGTTTTCTAAATTGATACTGGCCTTCTCACACTTTGTTTTGAAGAATTTTCCTCCATCTCCATTAGTTCAAATCTGTCTTTTTTTTCTATTAGTGAGGTTTTTATTTTATGTTTGCTATATTCCTAGGAAATGTTTGCTATATTCCTAGGAAATCTTTCTTTTGGAGTTAGCAACAAGCTTTTGATGTTTTTTACTTTAGGCAGGAGGGTAGAGGTTCATTAGTTTTGCTCATGGTAGGATGGAAGCTAAGAGTTTTTTTGTTGTTTTCTGTTTTTGTTTGGTTTGGAATTTAGGGAACATCAGTTTCATGAGTTGGAGGTTCAGAGCTTTTCTTTAGAACTGGTTTAATGGGGAGCTTGGTTGATAGGAATTTTATACTTTCTTTTAGTGATTCCACTAGTGATTTAACTTCTTTTAATAGATGGACCACTGCTTGGGTTTGAATTGGGTTGCTGGTAAGTTTGGATATATTGACATACGTTGTTGTTGCTGTAGAGTCTTTGATAATTTTTCTAGCTTCAGGGGATGAAATGTTTTTGGTGTGTTTAACTTCTGATATTTTTTCTCTTTTTTCCAGATTTTTTTCTCTCTTTTACGGACTGGAGGCCTGGTGCATTTTTCTTTGTAGCGTCCAAATCTTTGGCAGTTGAAACATTGGAGAGGATTTGGGATATATTTTTTTTTTTTTAATCGTTTCACCCTGAGCACTACCACTATTGCACAGGGGGTTACATAGGGTCAGGGAAGTGATGGGAAAAGGATGGTTAGATATAGGAAATATAGGAAATGTCAGTAGGAGGGTGATAGACGGGTAAGGGTACCGAGAATACATTTACTTTAGTGATAGTGTATCCTATTTTCATCTCTGCTGGAATTCTTGGAGTGTTGAATGTGAGTATGTATGAGTTTGTTTTTTATCATTCTTTTTAATAGCAATTCTGTGAGCATCAATGGTATCTTGAGGCCTAAGGTTGGATTTTATCTCATCTAAGGTGCAAAAAGAAAGATCAGGGCTTCTCACTACACCCTTTGATGAATTCAAAGAATTGTGGGTGTATGATGTCATTGCCAGATTATAAAATAGTTTTTGTTTTAATAGTAAATTTGAATATGTTTTTTGTTACTTTTACTAATTAAGTATTATTTGGTAATTATTTTTACAGATTTTGGTTTTATTATAGAGTTGTTTTTTCTATGATAAAAGGGGACAACTTTTTAATTGGGGTTTCTTCTATTGATTCAATAACAATAAATGAAGGGAAGAAAGTCTCATCTGAATCATTTTCTGAATCAGTTTTGATGTGTAAGCCCCTAGTGGTTTTTCATTTTTCGAATTCATAAAAATTTTTACCGAGTTCACTGACTGCACTCCTGACCCACCATGGAATCCTATAATGGGAAATGTCAGTGGAGAAACCCATTTGCCTTGATAAATCATGTCTATATAGGCAGTATATTAACATTGAGAAAAAGAAACCAATAATTTGGACTCACTAGGATTTCGTTCCCAAGATGAAAACTCACCTAGTATTATATTTATCAAGAGAAACATCAGTCCCTCCTCAGCATGGTTGACCCTACAACCGTTGCTTTCAGATTCAGAGTTCTAAAAGATTGCAAAACTCTAAAATAAGGCTTGACATGATCAGCCGATTGATCAAATTGGTCTCATCCGACTAGCTTAGTAAGGGCCAAAGTGGAGTGTTGCAGGTCATGTGTCTACTTAGATAACCAGGTCACAGACTGCTCAGCCACCAGGATCCCATTCTGCAACCATCACGGATTGTCAGCCATGATCAACAGGTGGCCCCTTTGGGGGAGGAGCTTACCCCTCTACTGAGGTGCTGTTGGCGAATTCTATTGCCTCCACAAACAGGTTCAGTTGAGACAGATTTTGTTGAAAATATTTTCTTTTCTTCTTCTTCTGGAAAACTGAACTTGTCTTATAGTTTTGTATTCAAAAATATATTACGGGTAATAATTCTTTCTGTATAAACAGGGCCATTAAAGACAAATGTAATAGTTTTTTCTTCAAAAATGTATTATGGAAATATATTTTTCTATCAAAGTTTATTTTTGTGTATCTATTTCTAAAAAAGTTTATATTTATACTTTCTAAAGTAATGTTGCCTCACACAGACTTCAGACCCTGTATAAACAGGGCCATTAAAGACAAATGGCAGCAATTATAGAACAACTGCGGTAACAACAAACTTTTCAACATTCAATATACTTTCATAGCATTTTGACCTTGGTTTGGGGGTTAACATAGCTTGGACCCACTTGGACTACCACTTCAGGTCATAGTGGACCTGGGAACAATAGCAATTAAGAGGTGGTTTCATGCGCTTCACAACCTCCTGATCAGGGGTCTTGTTGCCGAATGCAGTTTACCGTCATACACAGAATCACAAGAAGCATAGAAAAAGGGGAGTGACTTATCAAATGATAAATAAAAATAGAGGGTATAATAAAAACTAAGAAGGATAATAAGTGAACAAACATTGCTTAGAACTTTGAAGGATATAAAGTTGCGAAGAGCCATGATTAGCCACATACAGAATAGATGTGGTGCCTTAAAGAAAACTCTGTATCACAAATGCAAAACATTATTGCACAATTGTTCCTTTGAAAAAACATACTAAGATATAAATTAAGAATGATAGAAAGACAGAGTACATTTAATTAAATTAAACGTTTTGGTCTAGAATATATATATATATATATATATATAGCACTAAATAAAAATGATCTGCTTTTTTGCCTTTACATATCTTTAGCCTTTTTTACATGCACGTTTATAATAATAGTACTATTGTTGTCATGTGATCAAAGATCGTGCTTGATTTCACAAGTTTTTTTTTGTTGTTGTTATGGTGTAAACATGGCCACTCCACTAGCAGTGTGCACCAAAGAGGGAAAAAGAGTAGTAATCTGATTTTTCTGGTTGGAAGGTGTGTCATGTGTTGAAATACATTGGAAGTTTTTAACATAATATGCTGACAGTGCACTAACACATACAAGTGCATATGAGTTGAATGCAAAGCTTAAAAGTGGCCAGACAATCATGACTTTTATATTAAATAAAATTTTTGCTTAAAAAAATCCCTCCTCATTCAGGATCAGCGTTTTTACCCCATTTCTTTGTATTCAGTGAAATTTTACTGTAAAAAATGTACATTCTGGCCTTCAAGTGTTTTTCATACTTAGTAACCTAGGAATTTTAATAATTACTATGGTGTAGCAGGGTGTTTTTTAAAACGTCAGGATTCATTATTTGTTTCTACATATGTGTGTCAGGTGGAATGTAGTATCAGGTTGCT